>MU226429.1:3212341-3243658 GCA_018584345.1 Thuja plicata
ATATATATATATATATATATATGAGCTTGATTTTGGAATCATTGTACTTGTTTATATATTGCTTTTAAACTTGTATGTCTTTGTGAGATGTTTCCTATATGATTAGATGTATGGATTAGAAATGTATGCCATGGATGAATATGCAAATGTTATGGCACATGTTTTATTGATGTATGAATGAATGTAATGCAATGATAGATGTTAGATAGATAAATGCTATGTATGATTTGATTTATGCTTATAATGGATGCACATGTTTATGGATATGTAAATGCAAATGAATGCAATGGTACTAATCATCTCAAGAAGGATATTACAATATACGACAAGTACTAACTAGAGAATACAAATGAATATTGAGAGCATAGACCAAATGCTTGTGCAGTCAAGAGGAATCTAGGACAAAAGATGAGGACCTTTGAAGAATGCGAAGACAATGAAGAGAGCATCAAAACTGTCGCTATGCAAGCTTAAAATGCGAATGCAAGCCTAAGATAAATGCAATCCTAGGACTTGGTTGTTGGACTCATCACATAATTATCATCATTGAGTATTTTTGGAACATCAGAGTCAATAAAATTCTTACTGGTGCCACTGTGACCATAAGAATATGAATATGACTTTCATCGGATAAAATGTAGGAAATGAACATAAGCACTAGGGCACAAAAGCCAAGATGACCTAAACATTGTTTCCAGTTTGATATAGTAAGAGTACACAAGTAAACAAATAGAGCAATAATAGTCAAGGAGATAGTACCAACCTCACCATGGCGTACAAATAAACATGATTGAGGGATGTGAGGCTTTTCCACCTTAGTGCGGGAGCTCTTATCACATACACCATGTTTATTTTATGTTTCTAGATCATCAGGACTACACCAACAAGCAGTAGACAAAAGAAAATATAAATGAAAACCATGAGAACAGAAAGCATACAAAGAGAGATTCAATCATAGCTTAGCATGTTTCAAAGTTTATGAATGTGTATGGGTTTAGGGTGTTGAAAAATACCATTGTGCTTGTTAGTGCATTGTGTTTTATTGCTATCAAGAGATGTTTACGTAGCAATATCCAATGTGTGTTGAAAAATATAGATGTGTCCAAAGATAGTGTTGAAAAAGACTATTTGATTGGGGTGTTGAGAAACACTAGTTTGTGCCAGTAGATAGTTGTCCTTTAGAACTGACCAGATTACTGACTCTAGTGTAAACCAAAGATGTAATCAAAGTGGGGAGCCATGCCCCCAAGTAATGAATGTTGATGAGTGACCTAACTCATATAGAGAGGATGAATCTGAGTGGATTTCCCCCAAGCTATGACGCTGGGGTTATGTCAAGTCTGGTGGGATCTTGAAAATACCCAAAGTGGATTGATGTCGAATATGGAGATAGTGAGTTGATGTGAGAAATCTCAGTAGTATAGAGAAAGTAGGCAGACACAGTGAGAATCACTGGTGACTGAAGCGAGAAAGATTCTCAAGTATGAATATTGGTGTGAGATCTAGGCATGAGAAGGTAGACTCAGTGAGAACCACTGGTGACTAATGCAAAGAGGAGAGAGACTCCATAAGATAGGACAATGGCCCCTAGACTAGGAAGATTCCCCCGAGTGTGACCAGTTTCAATCCATGTGAAGTCTAGCAAAATCTTGAAAATAATTGAGAGTGAATAAATGAGCGAGCAAACTAAAGCAGGAAAGTAGGAGAGCAAATTGCAAGAAAGCCAAGGGATGTTGCGATAGATAGAGCATTGCAGAACAAGAGGCACTTTTTTACCAGGTTTTCACCATTTTGGTAGAAATTCTATTTTTTCTACCATGATGCCTGTTTACCAGGTTTTCATCAATGGCACTTTTTCTCTTTTTCATTTTTTGTTTGTATTTTTCATTTTTTTCATTTTTTGGTATTTTTTTCTTTTTTGATTTTTTTTGGTATTATTAAGGCGCCTATTTACCAGGTTTTCACCAGGATAATATATACATCAAAGCTCCTATTTTCCAGGTTTTCACTAAGATGATTATTTTTTCAGGACATTTTACAATTTTTAGGATTTTCTCAGAATAGAGTATGTACATGAACACTCAGAAGACATCTCAACTATAGAACTTCTTTAGATGAAGAGCATTGATAGGCTCTTTGATTCATTCCCCCTCTATGGTAGAGAGCTAGTAAGTGCCAGACCCAAATACTATAGTGATAACATATGGACCAAGCCAATTTGGTTCAAATTTTCCTTTCTGGACCCGCTGCTATTGATTCTTAGGGTTCTCTCTCAAGACGAGATCACCCATTTGGAATTCCCTTGGTCTGGCCTTCTTATTGTAGCTTTTAGATATTCTCTTCTGATATGCTCAGAGATGATCAAACGCCACTTTTCAACATTCATCTAGTAGTTCAAGCTCTTGAAGATGAGATATTCTGATATCATCATCAGTAATGAGGCCCTTCAGAGAGACTCGCAAGGTAGGAATCTCAACCTCAATAGGAAGCATTGGATCTGCACCATAAACTAGAGCAAAGGGCCTGGCCCTTGTTGGTATCCGTATACTGGTGCGGTAAGCCCATAAAGCCAGATTAATCTGGAGATGCCAGTCTCATCCAAATTTTGTGTACTGTGTAGTGTAAGATCTTGAGAATAGTCTTATTTGAAGCTTCTGCCTGTCCATTACCCTGGGGATAATAGATAGAAGACTAGTGCTAAATAATTCTTAACTTAGCACATAATTCTTTTAGATCCTTGTTCTTGAATTTCCCCACATTATCAATGATTATTTATGAGGGTACGCCATATCTGTAGATGATGTAGCTTAGTATAAACATGGCCACAAACTTGCCATCAACTATAATGAGGGGCACTACCTCAACCCATTAGGTAAAATAGTCTGTAGCAGTAATGATGTATTTATGTCCCCTTGAAGAAGATAGATGTATCTGACCCACCAAGTCAAAGGGCCACTGCTGAAATGGCCAAAAGATGACAAAAGGAATGAGCTCCTTGGTAGGAGCGTGGATCAGATTTCCATGAATCTAGCACTGTTTGCAAGATTTAGCAAATTGTGTAGCTTCTTTCTCCTTATCTAGCCAATAGTAACCAGCACTAATGAGTTTGCGAGCTAGTGTCAGGCCATTTGAGTGAGACCCACAGATGCCTTCATGTACCTCTACTAATGCATGCTTGGACTCATCAAGTTCTAAACACCTAAGGAGGGTACCATCTAGACCTTGTCTATATAAGTCATTAGCTATGATGACAAACCGTGAAGCACTATGGATTAAGTGACATTTCTCATTTTAGTTATAAGTGTCCAAAATGATCTGGTCACGAAGGTAGGAGTAAATATGGTGGTAGCAGGATGAGTCATGTCCAATGATTGAATAGATCATCTAGGATTCAGAGGAATTATAAGCAAGGTAGAATAACATCTCCACTAGGAATTCATGTCTGAAGTCATTTTCTGGCATTTGTAACATGAAAGCCAGAGTAGCCATGGCATCGGCTGCTTTATTATCTACCCTTGGAACTTATTGGAAAGTAATGTGTGCAAAGTATTTCTTGAGATCATCAACCATCTTTTTATAAGGCACCAGTTTTTCATATTTTGTTTGGTAGATATCTTTCACTTGATTGATAACCAACTGTGAATCTCCAAAGATCTTTAGCTCATTGACACACCATTCAATACCAATTTTTAATCCATTAATCAAGGGTTCATACTTAGTAGTGTTATTTTTTTCAAGTAAATAATATTTTGTAAGCCTTTGGTAATGAATACCACTCAGGTGTAATCAACAAGATTCTGGCACCTAACCCCTGCTGGGTGAATGATCCATCAAAGAACATGGTCCATGTTTGATGTGTGAGAAGCATGGTGGACTCATCTGGGAACTCGATACTTAATAGTTGATAGTCTGCAATAGGTGCCTTAGCTAATTGATCTACAATTGCTTTCCCTTTGATAGCTTTTCTTTCCACATAATGTTAAATTCACTGAGTATCATGACCCACTTAGCTAATCTACCCATGAGGGCAGATTTGCCAAGTAAGTACTTTAATGGATCAATTTTTGCAATGAGCCTTGTAGTGTGAGCAAGCATGTGATGTCATAACTTATCGGAAGTGAACACCACCACCAAGAAAGCTATCTTAATGATAGAATAATTCATTTCATAGGAGACCAACATTTTGTTGATGTAATAGTTTTCTCTTTCTTTATTGTTTTAACCTTCTTGGGTCAATAGAGCACCCAAAGATGTTTATGTAGCTGAGATGTATAAGATTAATGTCTTCACATGAATAGGAGGCATTAATATAGGTGGATTAGCCAGATATTGTTTGATTTGTTGAAGACCTTGTTCACAATCTTTATTCCATTCATAGGTCACACCTTTATGTAGAGTCTTAGTAAATGGCTGTGACTTGTTAGCTAGTTGTGAGATGAAACACCAAATAGACTGAAGCCAACCTTGAAGACCTCTTATTTGATGGATATTTCAAGGTGAAGGAATTTCTATGATAGCTTTCACCTTTTTAGGATCCACCTCAATACCTTTTATGGAGATGATATAACCAAGCAATTTTCTGGAAGTTACTCCAAATGCACATTTCTTAGGATTGAGATGTAGTCTGAACTTTTCCATATGATCTAGTATATGGCCTAGATCAGTAAGATGTACCTTCCTACCCATGCTTTTAGAAAGGTTGTCATCAACATAATCCTCCATTTTTTTGTGCATCATGTCATAAAATATAGTAGTGACTTCTCTCTGATACGTGGCTCCAACATTTTTGAGACTAAAAGGCATAACATTCTAGTAGAAAGTGCCCCATGCACAAGTGAAAGTAGTCTTTTCTCAGTCCTCTAGTGCAATTTTGATTTGGTTGTAACTAGAGAAACTATCCATTAGGGAATACATTTCATACCCTACTGACATATCCACAATCATATCAATGTTGGGTAGTGGAAAATCATCTTTTGGACATGCCTTGTTAAGTCCCTGAAGTCTATGCAGACTTTGATAGATTTTTCATGCTTTGACACTAGAACTATGTTGGAGATCCATTCTACATATTCAATTGCTCTGATGAACCCAACTTTTAGGAATTTCTCTAATTCTTCCTTGACAAGTAGAGCCACATGTGGATGCATTTTTATGAGCTTTTTCTTGACTAGTTTTACTTCAGGAGCTATTGTCAAGTGATGCATGTTATGATTAGGATCTACACCAGGCATGTTAGAGTATGTCCATGCAAATGTTATCTTTTTCTCTTTAAATAAATCTATGAATTCTTTGAGCTCTTCTGCAAATAATGATTTATCCATATGAATAATGTGCAGATGTTCTTCTGTACCCAAATTTACTTCCTGAGTCGGCTCAACTAAAACTAATGATTATTCTTGGAAATGATTTAGAAGCACATCAATTATCTCATCCTTCAGCACCTTGAAGAGGTTTTCACCTTCAAATACATTTATTCTTTTTACTTTTTTTGGCTTTGACACTGCGACAATGTGGTTTTCACCATCAGAGCACAAATTTTTCTTATTTTTTATTTTATGACTAAGATACTTGATGTCACTTTTGGTCATTACGACACTATCTTTGCTAGTGGAGGACATTACAGGTTCAATAGTGTGGAGATAACAGGCTAGAGCATAGTCATTCTAGAATGTGAGGACTTTGTTGGATGAGGAAGGGGAATTCCAGTCTATTAGCTCAGGATGTTGGAGTGAGAGAGAAGTGATAGGTTCAAGTGCATTCATAGTATAATCATCAAAATCATGGACTAGTAAGCTGAGACCTAGATAAATCTCATCCAAAGGTGTATTTGAATCCCTTTGACTCCTAGAGATCATAGTAGAAGACACGTTAATACCTATGGAATCAGACTCATTAGACCTTACACTAGACCCTTCACCTATGTCGAGAAGGTTTTTAGATGTATGTGTTGTATCAACATTCTTGTCAAAGGATTCTTCTGAAAGACTTTCAAACTCATATTCATGGGAATCTCTATTTGAACTCTAACTGGGATGTTTGCACCATGAAGGTTTGAGAGTTCTTGTGACACCATCCTGTTCTTGTGCAAACTTCTCTTGAAACTGTGATGGTATGTATCGTTCACCCTAGAAACTAGGGTCTTGTGACACTTTCCATTGTTTGTATGTCAGAGAAGTGAATGGAATAGTGCCATTGGAGTCACTGCCAGCCTTAGCTATACTAATATGTGTTATGACATCATCTAGCTCAGCAAAGAATGCTACTAGATCTAGAGGAATAGGATAAGGAAAAGGATCCTTGTCAGAGCTATTCTTTGTGGTGTCCACTGTAGTTGTGCCCTTAGGTTCTGGTTCTGATCCAGGTTCAGATTCAGACACAAGTTTGTTAATTCCTATATGGAACAAGATCTTATCGAATCCTAAACTAGTTGTATCTTTTGTCTTTTGACCCGTAGCTTTAATAGGTTCAACTTGCCCATTACCATTTATCCCTATCAGACCACTCCCTTTGTATCCAAAGCGTTTCATGATTTTAAGACCTTCACTATTGGGATATAGTTCACGAGATAGGGTGGTCTATTCAGATATGTTCTTTCCTTTGTAAAGCCAAGCTCTAATATCTCTTTCCTCATCTTCATCTTCTAATGGTGTTGAAGCCCGTACAAAGGTACCATCATAAACTATTTCAGGAGGAGTAGTAGAAGATTTATTGTTCTCAGAAGGTCTCCCATAAGAATGAGGAGACGAAGGTAGAGCTTCTAATGATAGCACATGTTCTATTTGATACCCCCCCATGCCTATGTCTTTGATTTTCAAATTTCATTCCATGTCTCTAAGCTTGGCATCATAGAATTCTGTGAATTCTCTATTAGTAGGAACAAGACTATCCTCTGACTGTGTGAGTGTATTACAAGAAGAGCCCATATTAGCAGGAACTGTCACTTCTGCACCATGGAAAGGAAACTTGATGCACTGATGATACGTAGAGGTAACCACTTGCATTTCATGGATCCATGGTCTTCCCAACAGGATATTATAAGCAAGAGGAATGTCCAGCACTTGACAAATGACATCTCTTTCAACAGGTCCAACCCGAATGGGTAGCACAACTAAACCTTTCAACTTTATTTCTTCTTCATCATAGGCTTTGATAGTAATTTTCTTGTGAGAATCTATGTGATCTTCATCATAGCCTAGTTGAGCAAGCAATTGAGTAGAGCAGATGTTGAGGACAACAACATTATCAATAAGGATGAAGCAGATGAGTTTTTTGCCAATCATGACCTCTATATGCAAAAGATTGTTATGGGGGTGGCTGACCGAATGGTCATCTTCTTCTAAGAAAGATAGATAGTGTGGTGAAGTCAAGTGACCCACCATAGATTGAAATTGATCAAGATTAATGTCTTTGGGGATGTTAGCCTCTACGAGGGCTTTATCTAGACTTTGCCTGTGAGTAGGTGAGATCTTCAACAGCTCAAAGATGGTTATTTGAGCGTTGGTTCTTTGTAGCTGGTTGACAATGCTATAATTAGTAGTAAGAGATGTGGGGACCACTTTTGTGGTCTTGTTGGCAAGGCCAACAATATATTTATCCGTGGGTTGTTTCAGTGCAGATGTAGTAACAGGAGGGTCAGGACCCTTGAAAGTGATCTTAGCACGGGATCTAGTAATGACATTTGTGCAATCCTGAGATGAATCAGATTTAGACAAGTGAGACCCAAGGCCTCTCAAGATAAATGGGGTCTTAGGATTAGGATCATCCCCGCTCCCCTTGATAGTAATTACATCACAATACTCAACTTCAAGGTTTGATCATGTTGATGACATTGTCATTAGTGGTATGCATGTAGTTAACCTTAGCATTATTGTTCTTAGTGTTAGAAGACTCACCTTTCTCATGATGAGGAAAGGGATCTTTAAATGCCTGGTGATATGAATTCTTATTATGATTATCCACAACAATATCACCATTATCAATCAGATCTTGGACCTTATGGCATAACTGAAGACAAGTAGAAGTCTTATGACCCTTGTTCTGGTGATAGTCACAGTATGCATTGTCATTCCACCAATGGGGTCGCAGTTGCAAATCATATGGATGCTTGTCCAAAGGAGTGAGAACCTGGTTTTGCACCAAATTCTTTTAAACTACATCAAGTAGTTCTCCCAAGGAAGTGAATTCATGCTTGAGTCAAGGGGCCCAAGGTTGGTTGCTAGAGAATCTTGAAGGTGGCTGAGTTTTTTTTGCAGCCTTTTCAGTAGTTTTGATCGCTTGTATGCTAGAAGTAAGATTGAAAACTAGTTTTGAAAGAGCCGGGGTCACATTATCAACCACTCCATCATTTAGAATGTCCCTATTCTTGTTGACAAACTTCCCTTTATCTTTGTTGGAAGTGGAGGAACCTTGTTTGTTGTCTTTGTATAAAGTCAATTCCCCTTTTTAAACCATAAACGCCTCTATCCTCATAGCTTACTTAATCATGCTATCAAAATTGAGGGGACCTTGAAGTTGTACCTGATACCTAGAATCAGGAGTGAGATTGTCCAAGAAGATGTCGAGTTTCTCAAATTTGGGTATTTTACGAGGATGCTTGGTGCAAAGTTGTCTCCATCTCTGGAGAAATGTTAGGAATGGCTCTCCTTGTCTCTACTTGAGATTGCAAAGGTCCCTGATGTTGAGGAGATGCTATATGTTGTGAGAATAATGTTGGATAAAGAGATTTGTGATCTCATAAAAAGTCTTAAATCTAGTGGGTAGTCGAGAAAACCACTCCATGGTAGGCCCACCCAAACTTTGGGGAAAGAGATGCATTAAATAAGTTTAATCATGAATGAAATCTATAGATAGGGCCCCAAATTCTCTTAGATGATCTTGAGGATTGGTGGTACCCAAATATTTATCATACTTAGGGAGTTCCACACCCTTGGGAAAGGGTGGCATATGAAGACTCCTATCAAAAGGAAAAGGAGAGATACTCTCCATCATGAATTTTTGTGCAGGTTTGTCCTTATCCTTTACAAGTTGGCTAATTTGGTTTTTCATATATTGAATCATCTTTTGCAATTTGGTAGTCTCAGTCTCTTCTTCTTTAGTCACAATTGTTTCCACTTTGAAATCTGGGGGTAGCTTAACTCCTTGGTTTTCCAAATCTAGAAAATATTTCTCTTTATCTTCTACAAGGAGAATTTCCATCATCTTGATGAGAAAATTATTAGATTTGCAGCATCTATGTAATTTTGAGTTATCAGATCATCATCATTACCAAGGATCTCATAAATGCTTGGGTTCTGATCTTGACTCTGGTCATGTGGAGGAGGGCGATGGTGATGTTGATCACCTTGTTGACCCTGATCATTTTGAGATTGGTCATGGACCTTGTTGTATTGACCTTGTAGGTAATCAAAAGGGATTCCCATGTTGTTAATGTGGGATTGTGCCATGTACATAGCTTCAGTGTGAGTGTGTGTATCAAGCTGAGAGTTCATGGCCAATTTAAATTTTGGCAGGTCAAAGGGGTCGATGGGTTTGGAAGGATCAATAGGTTCACAAGGATCGATAGGACCAAAAGGATTGGTATGATAAAAAGGATCAATAAGGTAGTGAGGATTTTCAATAGGGTAAACCCAAGTAGGTGACCTTCTAAAGTCTTTTTGATCTAGAAGAAATGGGTTTTGTTGATCTTGAAACAAGGGATTATAGCACAGCAGGAACACCAGTTTCTAATTCAGACTAGGATCTATACTAAATGGCAAGGAGGAACATGAGGATCCCTCTTGACTATCAGATTGAACAATAGGTTTGGAATCACCTCTTCCTTGATTACGAGATCTACCTCTACCTATTCTGGAACCACGAATGGGAAATATGTTGCCACTTCTAGTCGTAACAGGCATAGACAAAGATGAAATGAGAAAGAACTTAGGAACCAACTCAGAACTTTGTCTCTAGAAATAGAGAAAAGGAGATAAATTCTAGAACAACCAAGATTTGAAATACACCTGGCACGAATCGTCGAGAGTATGGCTAGAACAACTAAGATGTGACTATCACATTACAAGGTACAAAAGCATAGAAAGATAGGACAGAGAACAAAGAGACAAAATGACTTTGAGAAAGAATTGGTCAGTTCACAACTTGAGACAATCAATTTTACACTGTAGACAATAGGGAAACAAACAATCAGATCTTAAACAAAAATCAGATTAGGTAAAAAACTCATCAGTTAATAGGAAATAGCTCACTATTTTGGGACACCAAGGTGGAGATTCATGTGAGAAAGTGTTGTTTCATGCAAGTAAGTGCTTAACTGCATGTGATAAAATGAAAGCTCGCATGAGTAAATGCTTAGTTTCTGGAATCTCGTGCGAGAAAACTCCAAGTTTTGATAGGTCGACTCAGTTTTCAAGACAAAAATCAGATTTCAAGAAAGTTAAGACTATTCTCTGACAAAATTTCTAGATTTAGGATAGTTTATTGACAGTTTAGATCAGCAATCTCAGTTTGAATGTGACAAGAAATCGTTAACAAGCACAAAGTTTTGATCAAGAAATAATGACGCAAGAAGTAGTCGTAAACAGTTCTACCAAGGACAAGGCAACTTGGAAGAATCATGGGAGTCTTTGTTTAATCATGAATGGATAGTTTAAGACTTGAAACAAACACTTATTTATCCCTACAAAAAAATGGTAGAGAAGATAAAATGCATGCCTCACTAACTTATGTGTATGCGTGCACCTCACACAACAATGTCACCCTCGAGAGGGTGCCCATGTTTTTGATGTTTTGAAGGACTCAATAATATATGTTTGAAGGTTACCCTTAAAGAAATGGCTAGCATCATATACCACTTCAAGCATCCAAATGCATACCTATGTTGAGAATCTAGGGGAGAGATTCTTCCCCCTCCCTGCACACAGATTATGTCTTCTTTCAGAGGTGATCCGAGTAGGCATCTAACTAAGAAATTTTTTTAGTGGGGTTTCATTCACAATAACCTTTGGTGTCCCCAATATAGGGATGGGGCCTCACAACCACACCAACACTTGAAAGTCATACACCCCCGCAAGTAGGGCTGGGAGCGGCGCTGCTCAGTACAACAAACAAGGATTTCTCAAGATGATAGTCAGAATCACAAGAAAGAATTTACCATGGCTTTGGAGTCTTTAGACTTGACAAAGCATACTTTATTATAGTGAGGTGGAACCATCGGTGATAGGTGTGTACTCACTTGGGTCATTTCCAGAGGTTCAACTTCTAGTAGGCCCTCTAAAGGTGCACAAAACTTGGCTTAGATTCGAGGGTCAGATTTTTTGATTCTCTCAAAGAGAGAAGAGCATACTTCTCTACCTCTTCACCTTACCCAAACATGCAAGACATATTCATCACTGAGATAACTCTCCTCCAATTGATTCACAAGCTTTTGGGTTTCTGATTCTCTCAAAGAGAGAAGAACATAATCCCCTAAGAAGTGAATGTGCTAAAGGTTTGTCAACTTTCCTTGCTTCCCTAGGTCTCCATCATGTTAGAAACATCTGGGTCTCAGATTCATCAATAGGCATCACTTCCATGTAATGAAGAGCCTATTCCCCTATTTTGCTATCAAGATTCCCAAGAAATTTTAACAAGGCCCTAGTTATACTATGTGATGAAAGAAATAAACAAGCACAACATTTTAAAATGATCTTCGACAACCATCCTACAAGGAAACTGTTACCAAGTTTATGTCTTCATCAAGCGACCTGTAGCCCATTGTTATGCTGTCGGAAAAATTAGAGAGATAAAAACAACAGCATGTTAAAATAATTAGGAAAACAGTAATGGTAATTGCAGAAAATGTGAAATTTCAAAGACTGACACCAAGTCTCGTGCGAGGAAGTACAAGGCTTCATGCGAGGAAATGCACCAGCTAGCATGAGAAAGGGATTTTTTCATGTGAGAGATCACTAATTAAAGAAAAAAATTGTGTGGTATGTTCATAATTCTCATGTGAGAATCCGTACACAAAGAACTATAGATGTACGACAGAGTACAAAATTTTGTCAAATTTTTTTTTGAGAGTGAGGTCAGAAATCAATTTTCTACCCCACAGTGGGTGCTAAAATGTATGTGTCTGAATGTTGACCTCTAAATCAAGTACAACACAACATAGTCATTGCTCAATCATTGAATTGCAAAAATGAACATGAATTGCTCATTCCACAATATCAATTGAATTGACCTGTTGCCTCTTATTTAGTTGGGGTGTTTAATTACTCTCAAAATGAGAGCCAACAACCATAGACCATTGCTAAAATGGAGGATTTGAAAGCTTTAAAAATAGAAATGAAACTTATTCTATATGAGAGATGCAATTGTAATCTAGGAACAAAAATGTAGATTTTACACTAAGAACTTGAAAAAGATAACATAATTAAGCTACTTGATAGATAAACAAACTAAATTAAGATGCAAAATGTCGTTAAGCTAAATGAAATTACACAAAAATATGCAATAAAGCTTAGAAATGAGAGAATTGAGACACTAATTTGCTATAGTTTTGGTACTCTTAAAATTTCTCTCCCAAATGAAGGAAAGAAGGTCCATAATATAGAAAAGCCTGAAGAGAGGATGAAGAGTTTCTTGGGAAGAAATGGCTGACTCTTCATTTCCATGGAGGAAGGTGAGACAAAATGAGAAATTATTTAATTAAATAAATGAATTATTTCCACATGGGTGGCTTTTCATATTGAATTTAGGTGAGTATAATTCATTCAAATAACCAAATAATATTTAATTCCTTTGATGTGTATTAGCTAAAGGGGGTGGGATTAATTTAATTTAAAAGAACTTAGGACTTTAGAATTAAATTAATTAATCATAGGAATTTTTAGCTTATAAATCTTGAAAATTTAGCAATTAAATATGGTGTAAGATTAATGCAAATTGAGGTTTTCTAAATTTGAGACTAAGTCAATTAAAGACAATTAGGAAGGAGAATTTTCCTAGTATAATAGGACTTCGATGATGAGAAAATGCACCAAAATTGATTAGAATTGTAAGGTGCCAATTTTGGGGTGTTACAAGAGCTACTATGGTGATAGATACTTCATTCTATTTGTAGATGATTATTCTAGAATGATGAAAATTATGTTCTTAAAAGAGAAATTAGAAGCATTCAAGATGTTAAAATGGTATAAAGCAATTGTAGAAAAACAAAGTGGTAAGGAACTGAGATGATTAAGATTAGATAAAGGAGGAGAATTTACATCTGATGAATTCATTTACTTTTGTAATGAGCATGGAATTCAAAGACAGGTTTCCGCACCAAGAACACCACAGCAAAATGGGATTGCTAAAAGAAGGAACATATCCATTGTTGATTGTGCCAAAACACTGATGATTCAGAAAATAATCACTCACAAATTCTAGAGGGAAGCTATCAGTACTACTATCTACACATTGAATAGAGTTCAATTGAAGAAAGACACTAAAAAGATAGCTTATGAGCTTTTGTATGGACATGCACCTAATGTAAGTTATTTTAGAATTTTTGGAAGTCAATGTTATTATTGTCAATCAGGATTGCGCCTTTAGCTTGGATGTGAAATCTAGCTATCCTTTTGAAACATGGAAATGTTCTCATTGATGGGGGAGAGAATGAATCTCCAGATTCTAGGTTGGTTCCTATTGGATTTGGAATATCACCTACGACTGATTTCTGATTTGAGAAAAGAGAGAAGGATAACTAAAACTGAATAAAATAAACTAAAAGGTGATACACCAAAGTTTGATTCAGATTTGTTAGAACTATAAACCAGCACCTACAAGACATGCATTACTAAGATCTGTAATAAAATTCACTACACAACACATAGGCTATCCTAGAATTCCCTATTAGGGTTTGTACCACAAATAGTAACAATTCTACCAATAAACATGTAGCTTCTGCAAAAGGTTACACTTTACAACCTTGAATAGGAATAAAAATTAATTCACCAATCTATGCTAAAAGACACATTACACTTAAATGCAAAAAAGTTGTAAGGATTGATACAAAAACTCAGAAAAATGTATGAATAATGGGGACAAGATTTACTATCTTCAAAATATACAAAAAATGGTTACATGAGAAAGTAAAAAATATGCCAAGAAATATGTGCATTCACTTGATCACAATCTGCATAAAACATGAACTAGTGGCTACAAAATGTATGGAAAAGATGTAAAGGAACAAAAGCTCACTAATACCTCTTTCCCCTAAATTTTGAACCCCTGAAACTAAATAAGAGGCACATCTATATACTCTCTCATGAGTAAATTTCATCTATATACTCTCTCATGAGTAAATTTGAAACCCTAACTACCCCCAAAAAGGTCCTCATAATTAGCTAGAAACCCTAATTTAAAGGCATAATTGATACCCTAAGTATAGCCCCCTAATGTTGACATTTGAAAAATTACATCTTTTTACAAACCTAATACCAACATATAAAACATTTATCAAAAACCCAACAACATATATCCAATACATAAAAAACCCTAACCCTACCTAAACAATATCCTAACCATGCCTAAAGAACAACATCTTGGCTAAGGTCAACATGACCAATCTCGATACAAAAATATCCATCTCTGTCATGACATTTGGAAATGCTATCATGCACTGTAGTTGGTCTAAAGCTTTTACTTCTCTAACAGTGGAGTCCAAAGTCTCCCAAAACTGGGCATTATTCTTAGTCTTTCGCATCTCATTTGGAATTTGGGGAAAGATAGGCGTTTCAAAACCCTATCTTATGGCATCACCTTACTATATATATGGCATCTATTATTGGACTTCTCTATGTTTGATGCTAATCTAGAGTTTATTATTATGATATAGGAGTTGTATTGGATTTTTTGGTTTCTCTTTGTGATCCGTGAGCTAGAATATTGCAATCTCTATTGTTTTATCTTCATCTATGTCTATGACTTTGAATGAATCATGGAGCTCAAGTTTATTGCATGTAGTGGGCAATATTGTGAAGTTAGAACTCGGCCTCCTCAAGTTCATGGAACTTGAGTTAACAAAGCTTGAGCTCAATGTATGCTTTGAGTTGGATTTTCATCATTAAAATTCAGAGAGCTCGAGCTCTCCACCATGGGCTCTTGTGTGAACCTGGAGTCTCATGCCATGAAACATGGTGCTATCCTAGGCTTCTCTTTGTTAAACTTGGGCTCTCCACCATGTTCTCTACTCTTGGACTTTGCTAAGTTACACTTCTTTTTCTGAACAAGTTGTTTAAACATATTTGTTTGTATTACATTGTTTCTGCAATATTTTGGGTTTATTATAATCCGAGTCTCCATCTTTCCTTTGCAATGCTTACTGGGTTTTAACTATGTGAGGCCTCACCCTGACCCATCATAGCTCAGGTGATACACTTATTTTGATACATTATGATTCAATATTTTGGGACATTATATTTTATAGACTAGACATTATTAGTATTTATTATGTTATGTGATGACTACTTCAGTATACCTTATTGATGATGTTTATGATGTTTTGGGTATATGCATGCATTATGATGATTATTTTAGTATTTTAAATTCAAATGGAAAAATATGTTATGTTATTTTGATTATGTAATCAGTTATGGATATCAGGTGCAAAAATGGAAAAAGGTTATTAAATGAAAATGTAGAATGTTCAGTCAATTGATTATGCAATTTTATTTATATATATGTATGTGATTTTATTGAGCTACTTATGTTTAATTTAGTGTGCAGGAAAATTACCATTGAAATTATCAGAGAATAAGTAACCAACCATATGTGCAAACTGTAAAGTTAAGGTTGAATCTAATGAAGATATTTGAACCTCATTTTTAAGTGATTTAATTTGTGACCGTAATTTATATGTAGGTGTTATGTTTTTTCATTATGCAACTAGTGACATGTCAATGTTGTATTATGTTATTTTACAGTGTCACTTGACACTTTTTGTGTGTTTATGTAATGACACATCTATTGAGGTTGACAATGTAACCCAATTATATTATTTAAATCTAAATTTTGTTCTAGTTACTTTTAGATGCCAAAAAGTGGTCCTAAAGAGCAATTTTAGCAAAATCCAAGTACCTTAGTGATAGGGGTACTGGTTAGGAACATTCTAACACTTCTAGAACCCACTAATGGACTTGGTGACCCTCTTAATAACCCATTACTCACATGTTGAAAAAATAGAGTGAGTCTTGACCTTTTACCCAAACCCACACTCCTTTCCAATCTTACATTTATGATAGAGGATAAAGGACAGCCTAAGGACTTAGGGATCAATTCTGAATTTAATATTAGTGGGTAGGATTTGGAGACCTTTTTAGAGGCCCTTTGTAGAGTTAGAGGGTGTTAACACACTCTCTACTTTTAGAGACATTAGGGTTTTGGATTGAAGGAAGCAAAGGGGATTGGGCTCTTCTCAAACATCATTTTACCATAAAAGTTGTGATGGTTGGTCTCCACCATTGCCATGGAAGGTTTCTTATTTGATGCAAATAGATAAGTATGTATTTCATTTTTTTTCATATGTGTTCTATGTATTTTGTGTTTCTATGATTTAAGGGAATGGGATTTTGGGTTTTATTCCATGCTTATTATGTTTATCTTTGTTTGAATAAGGGAGTTTTGTGAAGGGTGCAATGGCATTACTCACCCTTGGATAGGGAAGAAGTGGTCATGCATGGGGGAAGGGGTTAGTTAGAATCCATGAATGTGTGCAAGGTGTATGGACCCTTGAATGCCAATGATATTAATCTTGATTTGGGGAAGATAAGGAGGAGAAGGTATGGAATAATGTATGTGGATTTTAGCCTTGGAAAGGCATGTTTATTGTTTGTATTTCATTTGGAAATACCCTACATTGAATTCCACCTTCACCCTTATTTTTGGATTCAAGATGAATCCTATTATGAAAGCCTTGGATGGGTGTATCTTGTTGTCTTTGTGTTGCATGAATGGTGCGAATGTCACCCGTTGGTTACCTGTTCTCCTAGCTCGGGGTTGTTCTCCTTGAGACCTAGGATGAGAGGTGATCTCTCTATGGTTTGTTTCATGTTTGATTTTGTAGATTTTGGATGGAATTTTGATGGAGAAATTATGGATTTGTAGCATGGAAGGTTTATTGATGTTATTATGTTGGAGACTTCTCCATTTTTGTATCACCTATTTTATTTTTCTTCCATGTTGAAGATGGATTTTGTAATGAAATGGATTAATGTTGTAGACTCCAATACTGAAAATGGAAGTTTAGTTATTGTGACAATGAGCAAGTTTGTGTGTTCAAATTTTATGGATTGCAAATTATAAATTGTCTTCAATTGTTTTACCTTGCAAAATTTCAAGTTTAAATTCTCTTCAATTTCTTCTTCACAATCTTAGTTTATAAACAATGTGATCAAAACATTACACCTTAAACTAGATATTGCATCCTCAAATCTTGTGGAGAAAATCATGTTAACAATGGATTTAAATCAAATTGTAATACTAAATAAATTACTACCTATTACCAATACCTTATAAATAATCCACTCAATGTAATGCATAAATAAAAATATATGATAAATACATTCAACTTCAATAATGCTAAAATAAATGAAATGCAATGTCAATAAAAATAAAGGCAAAAAAATATCACTTCCAGATTTTAAGAGAGCCAAAATACTCTCTAGAAAATGTATGGGGAAAGGATTTATTTCCATTTACCACAGAGAATATTCCATTCCCTTGCTTAGTAAGGGGTTAGAATATTAATCCCCCTAATAACTCTTAGTTTGTGTAACCTTTATTAATAAAACTAATTAATAAAAAAATAAGACACATATTATTACATGCATCATGTTACCTTAATATTTCAGTGGGCCCCACAGCCATTTAACCCTTCACACGGGTGTTGGATTTGACCTGTCTTAGGTTTACATTTTTAAACAAAAATAAATAAAAAAGAAACTATATTAAACATACCTTGCATAAAGTTTGGGGGAGGTTGTCAAAATGGGTCACCACTTTTCCTTGGACCTTGGGCCACCCACCATGTCATGACTCACTGCCATGCATAACATACTCCTCCCCTTACTACGTACCATTTAATTATCCTTGGGTTTACCTTTCTTTTCAAAAAAATATTGCTTGCTTTTCACTTTAGAGGATTTCACTTTGGTGTTCCCGACCAAAGTGTTCAAAATTCTTCTCCTTCTTTGGAATCCAAAATTCTTCTTTCATGTAGTTTTGACCTCTTGTCATATCACCCCACCCACTTGGAAAGTGGGCCATGAGCTAGGGAATGGGGTGATGGGATGGTATAATAGGTTAGTAGGGTAGGTTAGTAGAATTAAGTTAGTTTAGGAATTATTAATAGGTTTTAGTTGTAATTAATTTTGTAGTTTAGTTGTTTCTTTTAAAATTTTAATAATGATAATTGAGTTATGATTTGCATGTGTTTTTTTTAATAGGGTAGAAATTGAATAGATTTTATAATTAATGGATTATGTTACATATAGGATTAAGTGTTTTAAGTATAGTTAGGAGGTATTATATAATTTATTCTTTGTAATTAATTTAGTTTTTATTTATTTAAATAATGAGTGTAATTAAAATTTATACACTAAAATTTAAGATTTTCTTTCCGAATAAAAGGAGTGAACTAGAATTTAATTATTGTAGTCATCAATTGATTGTAAAATTTTGTTAATTCTTAAGAAATTTAAATGCATCTTTTCAAAGTGAAATTGGATAAGATTATTGTATTATGAGGACCTTATTTTATATATGTTAGGAAATCTAATGGGAATAGAATAATAAAATTTGGGTTCTTTTTAGAGATTTAATGATATAAGATGGGGTTAACTAATTTGATTGTTAATACTAAGGTTGATAGTTTATTAAAAAGGTTTTTATTTAGTCAACTAGGCTGTGACCTAGGACCATGTTTAAAGATACATTGAATGTCGTAAATAACTAAACAAAGATAGTGTAATATATGTTAGATCTAAATGGATCATTTTATAATTATGATTAAGTATTCAAGTATTTCTAGATCAACTGAACTTAACTTATGTTCTTAATAAATGTTTTACGATCATAATGCCACACCTTGTTTAAACATAAAATTAGAGTTTAATCAACCTGACCCAAGTGTTCTCGCAACACTAAACAGTAGGGTCTCTTTCCATATAATGAGTTGGAATTACCAAATCTGCATCCCCCTTTGTTTTGACCCAAGCTCAATCTAAGTCTGACCTTGCAACTCAAAAACTAACCTCACCATGTTGTCACCTTTCCAAAATGTATTCAGTACTAGTTGGGTCATCATAGTTGTTTGTACTATTTTAAAAAAAAATTGTCTGTGTTTTTTCCCTAGTTTTGGTTATGAAATTTTAATATTAGAGCCATGTTTCAACACTAAGAACCTAAACCAATTATATTTCAACTCATTTAAACTTAAATTATTTATTAAGATGCATGTCATCACATGAGTTGGCTGATAAGGTAGGGGTTGTAGAGCTGTACATGTCAGGGCAGAACAAGAGGATGGACCTCCACCACTTGCACCACCTCAAAACCCTAACTAGGATATTTTGGACATCCTCCAGAATATGATTAGGGTAATTTAGTAGAGACTACCACCCATAGTTTAGTAGCAGATTCTTGAAAGGGAAGCACATATTTTAGAATATTATAGGGCAGTGAGTAGAGAGAGGAGTAGGAGTCCCCCACCTAGGCATGTTGAGGGTCATGTTGATCATAAGGGTGAGTCATTTCATTAGTTATAAGTACCACCTAAGCATGAGGCATGTGTTAGAGAGAGACCCCCTACAGATGTTGGAAATGATATCTGAGAGTTATTGCGACTCTAGCCACCCTTGTTTTTGGATCCACTAATGGGTTAGTGGCAGAGGCCTGGCTACAGATTTTATAGTGATGCTTTGGATTTTTCCCTTATGCGAGTAATCTAAAGGCATGAATTACAGTCCATCTTCTATGGGATAAATCCTCCACTTGGTGGGAGAAGGAGGAGTCTATAGGTGGAGTGAGTATTGATACACTCACTTGGGAGTGTTTTGTGGCCCACTTCTAAGAGATACCTCTCCGAGCATTTCAGACAAAGACAGATAGAGGAGTTCCATGATCTCTAGCAGACATGTCTCATAGTGACCCACTATGAGAATCAGTTTCTCAAGATCCTTCCAAATGTTGATTACATGAAGGACGAGAAATTGTGTATCAATTTTTTCATTTAGGGACTTAATATGTCTCTTCAACGTACAGTATGCCTAGCCTTTCCTACCACATTCAGAGAGACAGTTGACACAACACTTATAGCTAAGGATATGTATACTAGATAGGAGTCTCAAGATTGGTCTCAGCATCAAAACCCCTCTTCCTAGTAGTTAGGATAGTAGGGAGCCCCTCGGAAGGGGAACCAGAATCACTTAGCAAGATCTTTTAAGGGTCAATAGTCTCAGTAGTAGAGATCTCAGTAGGATTCTAGACAAAGGCCTTCATAGGGTTATCATGGCTCTAAGCACAAACAGTGGCAGTCTCAGGGTCCTAGACAGGATCAGAGGACACAAACCCCTCAGGCATAGCCATCTAGGACTCAACAGTCTTCTAGGGGAAGTTATAGTGGTTCCAGTAGGACCGAAGGACCACAATAGTCTAGATCACAAGGAGTACAGATTCAGACTAGAGGGCCATGTTACAATTGTGGTGGCATGGGTCATATAGCAAGAGAGTTCCCACGGGGATAGTTAGTTGGTGGTCATAGGGGGATACCTCAAAGCCTATAGTTGGAGACATAGGTAGAGCCCATAGAGTTTTTGTAGCGGTTGATAACCACCGGGCTGAGTATCAGGTTATAGTTATTGAGGCTGCAGGTATGATACGAGGTAGTATGGTTACTATTTTATTTTATTATGGAGCTACTGACTCCTTTATATCTTCATATGTAGTGGAGTTTTGCAGGCTAGTGGAAGTTAGATAAGATGTCAGTTGGGAGGTAGAGTTAGCCTCAAGATTTAGGCTATCAATTAGTTCCATGGTCCAAAATTGTTAGATTCAGATTGGAGACATGACCATGATGTCTGATCCATGCATTACCCCTCTATGTTCATATGATGTTGTCCTTGGCATGGATTGGCTTTATGCCCATAGTGCCAAGATGGATTGTCGATAGAAGAGGGTTGAGTGTGTAGATGAGAATGGTATTCCTAGAGTAATCTCCAGAGTGCAGAGACCCATATCTCTTCGTATGATTTCCACTATGCATCTTAGGCAGTGCATGCGAAAGAGATGTCAGCTATTTTCTATCACCATTAGTGACAAAGAGGAGGATTCAGAGAGGGAGCCATCCCTTGATGATTTTCCTATCCCATAGGAGTTTGCAGATGTATTTCCTTTAGAGCTCCCTGGTATGCCTCCACCTAGAGCAGTGGATTTTCACATAGACCTTGTGCCAGAAGCTGAGCTAGTATCGAGAGCACCATATAGGATGACTACCCGTGAGCTTAGTGAGCTCAAGATTTAGTTGGAGGAGATCTTGGAGAAAGGGCATATTCAACCTAGAGTGTCACCTTGGTGTGCACCAGTGATCTTTGTGAAGAAGAAGGATTGATCACTTAGGTTGTGCATTGATTATTAACAGTTGAACAAAGTAACTATTAAGAACCAATACCCACTTCCTAGGATCGATGATCTCTTTGATCACTCACAGGGTTCTCGAGTATTCTCAAAGATAGATCTAAAGTCAGGTTATCATTAGTTGATAATTGTGGAGAATAATATCCAAAAAATTGCATTTTGTACAAGGTATGGTCACTACGAGTTCACCATGGTACCATTTCGCCTCACAAATACTCCAGCGGTATTCATCAGCCTCATGAATGGATTATTTCATACCTTCTTGGATAAGTTTTTGGGTGTACTCCTACATGATATTTTGATATATTCTCATAATGAGGAGCATGAGGAGCACCTGATACAAGTTTTGCAGAGGTTGAGAGAGAACCAATTGTTTGGTAGCTTGTAGAAGTGTGTGTTCTTTCGACCTGAGGTACATTATTTGGGTCATGTTATATCTGGCAATGGTATCTTAGTAGATCCATCGAATAGTAGAAAAAAAACAATATATGACCAAATAAACTACCCAAAATTGTAGATATATGATCAAATTTGGTCACGTGATCACTGGTAGTTTATTGCCGGTCATTTATCTCGCGACCAAATTTATGACTAAACTATTATAGTCATTTATTTGGTCATTTATTTTGTGGTTTATTTGGTCATTTGGTAGTTTATTTGGTCATTTATTTGTTAATTTGGTAGTTTATTTAGTTATTTATTTAGTCATTTATTTGATCATTTGGTAGTTTATTTGATCATTTGGTAGTTTATTTGGTCATTTGATAGTTTATTTAGTCATTTATTTGGTCATTTGGTAGTTTATTTGGTCATTTGGTAGTTTATTTGATCATTTAGTCATCTATTTGGTCATTTGGTAGTTTATTTGTGTTGGAATTAATGGGAAGTAGTACTGAGAGGGGAGGGGTGAATCAATACCTCTAAGACTTTTAACACCTTTCTTAATTCATCATTAGTAATCATACATTACTATATTACCGACCATTATTGTTGTTCTTTCTTATGTATGTATTGTTCATTCATAATCTTTAATGGTTTAAAACATTCATGAAAATGATACACATAACACAAGTTATGGTATCGTAGATAACTCCTTTTAGGAAGTAAAAATTGCGGTGGGGATGACACCCACAAAACTTCACTATCTGCAAAATGGAAGGTAGCCAGTTAAGGCTTGTAATTTGATCACTTCTGATGATATACTATGTTAGGAGTATTAAGGTGGAGATTTGTTAAGATCTACTCTGTTAAGAGGTTTAGCAACACTAGTTTAAGTGTGCACTCAGTTATGAGATTTTACAATAGGATGATTAAGCCCACCTTTCTTGAATAGATTTCATTAGTGTACTACACTTGTTAGAATGAGTACAAATGTTGACCTGACTACATACAATCTATAATTGCTGATTACAGATCCATTAAAGCTCTCAGAATTATAATATCACCTTAAGTGATTGATGAATACCTTTTCTCTGCTTGTCGCTAGCCTCTATTTTGTTCTTGAAACTAACTTGATTCTATTTCTGTCCTTCTACATGAATTCTCTTATCTGGTCTCTACTTGCTCTCTATGGCTACTATCTTCATTGAACAAAAACTATTCTCAATGGATTGAGCACCTATTTATACAAGTATTTGACCTATCTTGGAATCATGCATTATAATGTTAACTCTTAGATCCAAGGTTTACATCTTGACCTTGATCTTTAGTTTGCATGTTTTAAATCAGTAAAACTAACTAAAACAATAATAAATACATTGCTTCCTCTGCACATAATGGATTTAAAAGTAAATCAAGAAGCTATAAATATAACTTTAGTGATTTATCTGACATGGAAAGTCAGATCCACTTTTTGCGGGATGTAACTGACTGTCGGTTCTTGGTCATTGAGTTGAACTTGAAGTCTGTCGGCATTCCTTTGTTTGAACTATTTGTCAAGTTCCCTTTGTCTGGCAGGTTCCTCTCTGTGTTGTTCCGTCGAGTTGCACTGTTGTTACTCATCGGGTTTCCTTTAACCTTTTTGTCATCAGAGAACACTTAATAGTATTTATCAGGTAACCTTAGTGTCGGGTGGTGTTGTGCTGTGTCTGTCGGTGTGGAGTAAACTGATAGTGAAGATCATGTTTTTCCTTAAGTATACTAATGGAAAAATATAATGCCTTCAATCTCCCCCTTTGACATTAGTATCAAAAATTGATATGTGCATAATACTAAAGTGTTTAGTATGAATACCATGTTTGTATCCTTGTCATCGTATGACTCCCCCTAACTATATGGATAAGTATAGTATAAGTATATGTACATGTATACTATACATTATCTGTTCTTTTCTATGTATGTACATATTATCTTCTCCTTGTATTTTCCTTTTTCTTTTACTATACATACTATTTCCTCCTTTTAATTGAGGTGGGTGAACATATCAATTTCCCCCTTTCTTTGATACTTATGACAAAAATGTACAACTTATAAGATGTCAAAATTGTTAAAAAAATGTGTAACTTACAATGTGTCAAATATATCTGAGTGGGTTACCTTGATATCTTCAAGAATTTTCTCCCATTTTTCTTTCAGTCTTTCTAGAGCCATGTGTTACAGCTCTAGCCTCACGTGCATATCATAAATTTTGTCTAGGACATACATTTCTGGGGTGGCAATTAGTGTATGTGCCTGTGTCACATGTTGTTGCAGGAGTGTAAGTGTCAGTAAGATCTTATCTTGGAGCTCATTTACCTCATTTATGTACTTCATCTCTGCAAACTGTATGTCCTATCTATGTTTCCTAGCCTGTATGATTTTTTCATCATGCAATTTAAGTGCTTCTTGAGTGTTGGTGAGACTTTGTGCACTGGACTTAAGATCAACATCAATTTTCACTATCTTGTTAGTATACTCTTGAGTGAGTTGATCTAAAGTGCAAAATTTCTATATTAAGGTAATAGATTCTAATATGATTGGATCAATTGTACTTACCAATTCAGATAGCTTAACCTTTTTCAATGCCACTTCTTGCTTATTTTCTCAGCTATCTTGAACTCATAATTTTGTTCAAGTCTCTCTTCCATAACCTTCTTAGCATCAATATTCTGAGATGTTATTGCATCTTTGAGTATTAATAGTTGATCAAGTATTGGAGCTTTTTGATCAATATCTATATTAGGTACAATCTGTTGAAATATTCCTCTTGCTACTTATAGTACCTTGGCCTCTTTTTCTACTCGCTTCAGTTTGTATTGAATAGCTTTTGTCTCACAGAGCTTGGCATACTTTGTTAATGTAGTTGGATCCAATGTAATTGGATCACAAATTGGAATCTCAATGACTTCATCCAGAGTTACTGGATTCTTATTCTTCCCTTTCTTCTTCTTTGAGATTAGTGGGGATGTAGATGTATGAACTACCATATCTAGTTCATTTATTCTCTCTGAAGTGGTTGGTGAAGGCCTTGTGGAAAATGATTCTTGTGTCTTCTGCTCGGGTGACACCTATCAGTTTTGTGAAGATGACTCTCCTTCAACCTTGGGTGTCTTTGTAGATTATTATTTTGATTGTTTCTACTTCTCATCTTGCTTTGCTTCTTCACCTTTCTTTGTTTATGTGTCCCCTCTTTCCTTTTGAGTTTCCTCCTTATTTTGATCAGTACATGTATCATTCTGATCATTGGTTGTATCCTTCTCTGTAGTTGTATCTTTTACTTTATTTGTAGTATCTATCACTTCAACATCACCCTTGGTGTCCTCCGGTGTAGATCCATCATTACCCTCTAGAATATTTATTGCCTTCATTAGTACATGCATATTGCTTTGAGTGGTTTCTTGGGATGTATTCAGAGTGTTGTCCTGCTTGTTGGTTTGATCATTTGGAGCATTGACATCCTCATATTTTTGCACTTGGTATACAGGGTCTAGTTCTTTGGAGTCCATTATTGAAGTGTCCTACACTTGTTCATCAGCAACATTAATTATTGTACCATGTGATGTTTTCAATTCTTGCTACTTTCGTTGATCCTTAAGTGTGATCTTTTTCAGAGTCATAGTTAGTGATATCTTGGATGATATCATCCATGATTGTGTCTACATTTATAGGCTCATTATCACTTTCAGTATCGTCTAGAGAAATGTGCTGATGACTTGCATTGTCTATCTCCTCCTCTCTATGAGGTGTGTTGGTGAAAAGCAATTGATTCTCTCCACTTGTTGACTCTAAGTAGATCTAGAAGTTGTCTCCATTTAGTTTCAGTAATTTTGTCCAGCTCTATGAATTTGTTCCCTAATACTTTTTATGCCCTTCTTTTGGCTACAAATTTACTTGAATGCTTCTTGAGTATTTCTTTGATCTCTTCAACTTTGGATTTGGGAGGCATTAGTGTCACTAGTAAACTCTCCCTTGCTTCTCTTTCAGTTTGCATAGCATATGCCCATTGTTGGTATATTCTTTTACCTAGCTCTTTAGGTATTTTAATGATAAATTCTACAGGTGCATATTTGTTCTTGATCATTGAATTTATAACTCCCTCTTGTATCTCATTCTACTCCTCTAGGTTTAGTGTATCCCATTATCTGATTTTCTTATTAGTCATTGTACCATGTGTATCAATGAATTCAGAAGCTTCATCAATTGTTTGATTCATGTAGTTCCTCTTTGCTACATCAGGCTCATCATCTTGAGTGTCTTGTATGTTATCCTTTGTCCTAACCAACCTTTTCCTCTTCTTTGGTGGTGTATTTTTCATAGTTTGTTGCCTTGTTCTCTTAGCTGGCTGCTTCCTTATGTAGGTCCTTACTTGACCTTTCTTAAGGGGTGTTGTATCGATTGCAATAGTTTGACTCCTTGTCCTCTTCTTCTTTGTAGGAGGTGGAGGTGGAGGTGCATTAGATTCAGTCTCCTCAGAATCTGATTTATTTTCTTCTTATTCCTCACTGATGATGCCCTATTCATTGGTAGTCTCTGGTTGTTCTACTTCTTGTTCATCATCTGCTACTGATAGAATCTTCTTGAGATTCTTAACCATTTTATCTTTTTTGTTTACGGTCTTCTTGATTTCTAGGCCTTGTTTTATCTTTGATTTGACCTCTTCATAAGTTCCAAACCTTGGTTGTTTTCTATCAATGGGCTCATTTATTAATTCCTCAATTTCACTTGTAGCTTGATCAATATTGATCTCATAATCTATTGGTGCTAACCAATCTTTCCTTGGTACAACTTGTTTGATATGGGTGAAATTTGTGTCCACCATAAAACATTTGTCATGTTTATGTTTTTCTACAAGTTGTTCAGGAATCCTAGTCCTTTCCATTATCTTTTCCTTGAACTCAAGGAAGTAGGCAGACATAACACAATCAAAATTGTTTCCTAGTGACTTAATCAGTTCACTAATCTATTGGGTTACCGGTTTGGTAGTGTCCCATTTTACTTTTCCTACTAAAGGAAAGTATTCTTGAAAATAGAAAAAGATACACATGATAAGTGAGCCGAACTTACATGTGTTGGTATTTGTAGACCTGAATGTGTTCTTGTTCTCATCAAATTGTTTTAATAGAATCTCACACAGATCCATCTGAATTCCTTTTGTCACTATCTTGTAAGTTGTGCTTACTACTGTTGTAGAATTGTTGTTCAATCTACTAGCTTGAAAAATTTTATACCCAACAACACATGCACCAAATTTTAGTTCTTCGTCAATGATTGTGTTCACTTTGAGACCTTTGTTGTCTCCTTCTGCATTGGTGAGTTTTTAAACTTATTTCATGGATGGATGCTTGTGTGCCCTAGGTTTGTTGGTTATTGGATAACCAATGATAGTGTGAAGAACATCCTTTTATTTGCTTGGGTTTGTCTAGCCATAGCTTCTTTTCATGCATTCTGCTCAAGACTAACCTTATCCATTTTGTTTTGAATTCCCTCAGGAAATGTAGGGAATTAGTTAACCCTTTGATTTCTAAGTGTTTATGGTCTTCCTACAGTTTCCCTTCAGCATCACATAGCTTCTTAAAATCTTCATCCATTTCAAGATCACCTATCTTTGCGATCTTCCAATGAATATAAGACCTAACATCTTATATGAGCAAAACCCTAGGTGGGATTTTTGAAAACACACCGGTTTCATTGGGTTTCACTACAATTTCTGGGTAGATCTTATACTTGGGCTCTACACATGTACTTTTATTGATCACCTTAACCACATTCCTCTTGTCATTCTTGATTTTAGTAGTTCTTGAGGTGGTTGCCATCATTTTTCAAGTTTCAGGGTATTCTGGAAATTTATGGCTTTCTTGAAAAATGATGACAGAGATCTTTTGGTGCCTTTGATACTTACTTCAATTTTCAATGGTGGTAAAAGATCTATTTGTTGTGTGCTTAGATTTATTTGAGGAGGCTCTTATTTCTTCTATTTAATCGCTCTGTCTTTTTCTCTACTTTCTCTTCAAATTGTGGGTGAAAAATGAAGTTGTCCCGTCGACTTTTTATAGACTTTTTGCCCTAGGTCTTTGTAATAAATGCTCAATGATTCATCGGGATATGAAGATGGGTTTTGTCTAGAAGACTATACAAAACATCATCGGTGAAGTTGAGTTGCATGGGACAGTTGTTAACAATGTTGCTTGTACCAATGGATATTGGTATTCTATAGTGACAACTTTTAACTTTCCTTTCTTACCGACGGGTGTCGAGTTATATTGGAAACTTAGTCACTTTTTGTGTTGACTGATAATCTTTGGTAAGTGTAGAACAAGTTATCTCCTTTTTTAATTGATGATTTTTGGTATGCGTGTCATGATGAGGTTGATTTCTCAGAAGTGTAACAAGTAACATAATATGCATCTTTATTTATGCAGATTTTGAATATCTATCAATTTAATAATGGAACTGATGCAAAATATGACTTGGTATAGTGCCATTCCATACTTACTTGTTCATCTTAAGTGGTTTTGGTGATCTCACCAGATCCATTGGATGGGGTGTCACCATTTGCATTGCTTGGCCCAGCTTCATCATTGCTTGAAGCTTTTATCCACATTTTGTCTCTTTCCCTTCAGATATCTTCAATGGTGCTTCCATTGGGATATGTGCTTGTCTCTGTCAATCGATCTTTGCAATCTCTCTTGAGGTGACCATCTTTATGATAGTGCAAGCATGCCATTCCAGGGTTTTACTAGCCTCTCGACCTTTTGTTCCATGGTCTCATGTAATTTTCAGCAATGTGACCATATCTACCACATGTTGTACAGTTTGTCCATGTATTGTAATCCCATGTATATTGATTACCTATTCTCTTTGGTTGATAAGGAATATTTTGACCTTTAGGCTTCCATGCTTCCTTTTTTTCCTTTATAGCATTCTTCAGATGTGTTCCTATTCATTTTGCATGTAGAAAAGTATTTTTTCATGTAGGTTTCCTTCTTTAGTTGTTCTGTCTTAGTCTTGCATTCATAAGCCTTATGTCCTTTCTTGTTACATTTATAATAAAATCCTATGAATGTAGGTGTAGAATTAGGAATAACTTTCATTTTACCTTGACATATATTTGATGTATGTCCTTGCTTTTCAAAGTGTTTTCATGTTAGTTTTCTTGTTCTTGGATTTTCATAGACATTCTTTGAGTTTTCTTGATTTGATAATTCTCTATTTTCGATAAAGCCTATCCATTGTTGTTGTTGACTCTTTGTTGTCCTTCAATAAAGTCATCCATTCTTTTATTTCTCTCTTTAGCCTTTCTGATAATCTCATTATGTTTTTGCTGAATTCTAACCTCATATTTTAGCTTTTCATTTTCTTCTCTTAGTTCACCGATAATCTATATTCTCTCAATGAGTTCCACATTTATTTTGTTTGCTTCGTGACTCATAAGAATAATATGATTTGTGAGATCATGGTGATTCTCAGTGTTAGTGAACATATTTTTCCTTCTTGAAATATAACTATCAAAGACTCTTAAACCCAAAAATAGAAGGAAAGAAATGCACTAACAATTGAGTGAGTCATTCACAACCACACTCTCTACATTCAAAGGCGCAACTACCTTAAATAAGAAGAATTTTCAATAAAATCTTTAATTTAGAAGCATCTATTTCAAAGCCTACTTTTCACCAGAAAGCACAAAAGGCTGTGATTTACATCACCATAGATAATTGATTAACTATTCTGAGATCTTGAAGATCAAAAAGATATACGAGCCAACTGACTCGAACCTTAAATAGAAGAATAAAAAAAGAAAGACTGATTCATAGAGATAATAAATATTGAAAGATTAATGAGTAAATCCACAATATATTTAAATAGATTATAACAACATGTTCATTCAACTCCAACTGAAATCAAAACCATGCATTTTAATAGACCAACTGATCCAGAATAATGATAAAATCTGCTTAAATTACCAACTGATAATATATATATTCATATATCTGAAAAATATCTAGTATCATTTCATAGAAAGAACTTAAGAAAATAGAACCAATAGTAGAATTGAGTTTCTTTTGTGCAAAAATAACCTACCCTCACTTGGGCATCGAAAATATCATTTATAGCCATGCAGGGCTTAATTCAGTTTTAAAACTAACTACCTCGAAATAGCAGGAACATCAGAAACAAACTAAAATAGAAAAATACTTAAGGAACTAATTGGTTGATTGGCCTATTGTAGCTCTAGCATTGGTGTTCATGATATTCTTCATTGTCTTCCATTCCTCATATGCCACAGAGAAATTTTGTCTCAGCTTTTGGTTTGGTTGGGTAGCTGCTTTGAACCTTTGAGGCCAAACATATTTGAAGTGCTATGTCTATTTGATTTTTCTTGCAATTACCTTCAGATGTTCATCTCCATAGACCACAACCAATTCCACATGAGCTAGGATCGAATGATCAGGCATCCCAATTTCCTTGGCAGCTTTCAGGTTTTCCAACTTTTTCTGGAAGTAGGGCAACACCTTTGACATTTCACTGCTAGCTTCATTTTCTAGTCCGATGATTGATGCAGGAGCATCCTGGGTGTAAGGGCAATCTTGCATCAACCAAAAATATGTGTTTTTCTATTCAATAAGGGCTATTTTGTACAAAGCTTCTATTTTTGAAAACTTACTATTTTTAGTAAGTTGGTCGTTTGAACCCAGAATGTTCTAATTTTTCAGGTGAAGGTTCATCTTAGTCATATAAGAATGCCAGTTGAATTTCATTGCCAGATCATCTGTATTGGCGAAGTTATTAAGGATTTACTGTTGAGATTTTAGGGTGCAAAATATTTGAGCTAAATTTTCAGGACCTTAGAGGCTCCAGATTGAGGTCGAACCCCCGGTTGATTGGCGCTTTGCAAGTCAAGCACTGTAGATCGCGATCTCCACTTTTCAAAAAGTGGTTATAATAGCCAAACAGAGCTATGGTTCAAAAGTTATGGATTCCAGAAGTTGGGCTACCTAATCTCATGTTTTGTAAATATTTAAAGCTGACCATTTTGTAATAAAAGTGAAAAATAATTAAATGTTAAGGGTAGTCAGCCTTAATGGCTAGATTTCAGGAACCTTCTCGGGCGGTGGAAACTACCTATATAAAGAAGGCCCGTAGTGTTGTCTAGGGCAGTTCTGGGTAGATCTGGGTAATAATTCAAGGCTTTGTCCTATAGAATATTGTAAGGGGAATGCCCATGTGGCTTTGCATATTGTAATTCTG
>MU226429.1:3246805-3271687 GCA_018584345.1 Thuja plicata
AGATTGAGGTGGTTGGGTTCAATGAACTCAAGAATTTGTATCCAAAGGATCCTGATTTTGGTGAAGCTTGGAAAGCTTGTACATAACCTGTTACTATAGACAGGACAAAATGGTTGGATTTCATCATTCAGGATGGTATGCTATTCAAAGGGAGTCAATTGTGCATTCCATGAATCTCTCTGAGGGAGAATCTCATCAAGGAGAAGCATAGCGGAGGATTGGCTGGACATTTTGGTCAAGATAAAACCCTTGATCTGGTTAGCGAGAATTATTATTGGTCATAGTTTCAGCAAGATGTCAAAAAGTTTGTACAGAGTTGTAGATTATGTCAAATGGCAAAAGGAGCAAAGAAGAATACAGGATTGTATCAACCATTACCTGTACCAGAGAAGTCTTGGGAGGATATCAGTATGGACTTTGTTCTTAGTTTACCAAGGACTCAGCGGGGACATGATTCAATTTTTGTGGTGGTTGATAGATTTTCAAAGATGGCACATTTCATTCCCTGCAAGAAGACTAATGATGCTATTCATGTAGAAGAATTATTTTTTAGAGAAGTGGTGAGGCTACATGGTTTGCCAAAGACCATAGTTTCAGATCAAGACACTAAGTTTGTTGGATATTTCTGGCATACGTTGTGGAAAAAGTTGAAGACAGATTTGAAGTTCAGTTCGTCACATCATCCACAGACTAATGGACAGACAAAGGTGGTGAATAGGAGTTTGGGAAATTTGCTGAGATGTTTGGTTGGAGATAAGCCAACAGGATGGGATTTTATTTTACCACAGGAAAAATTTGCATACAATAATTCTGTCAACAGGAGCACTGGTAAATCACCATTTCAGATTGTATATGGAAGTAGTCCAAGAAATGCATCTGAATTGAGGAAGATAGATAAAGGAGAAATAAGTAGTGCTGAAGCTAAGGATTTTGCATAACACTTGAAGAACATCCATGAGCAAGTGAGGAAGCACATTACCAAAATGAATGCACAGTATAAGGCTAAGGCAGATGAGAAAAGGAGACATAAGGAATTTTAGGTTGGGGATGAAGTCATGGTTCATTTGCGGAAGGAGAGATTTCCAGTTGGTACATATAAAAAGTTGAAAATGAAGAAGTTTGGACCATGTAAGGTACTGAAGAAGCATGATTCAGGAAATGCATATGAGGTAGAATTGCCTAGTGAGATGAATATTTCACCAGTGTTTAACATTTCAGATTTGATCAAGTATCATGAAGTAGGTGTTGAAGATGAGATCACAACGACACAGTGGAGTATTCTAGCAAGTAGTTCAGATACCAAGGAGATTGAAGACATACTAGACAGTCATGTTGGTAGAAGCACAAGGAATAGGACATATGAAGAATATCTGGTCAAGTGGAAAGGATGACCTATTGAAGATTCATCATGGCTGACAAGGGAGGAGGTTAACTATCTTGGTTTTCCTCTACACACCTGAGTTATGACAACATCACTTCTCAAATTACCCCAGGTGTCTGATGCAGGAGCATCCTGGGTGTAAGGGCAATCTTGCATCACCCAAAAATATGTGTTTTTCTATTTAATAAGGGCTATTTTGTACAAAGTTGCTATTTTTGGAAACTTACTATTTTTAGTAAGTTGGTCGTTTGAACCCATAATGTTCTAATTTTCCAAGTGAAGGTTCATCTTAGTCATATAAGAATGCCAGTTAAATTTCATTGCCAAATCATCTATATTGGCGAAGTTATTAAGGATTTATTGTTGAGATTTTAGGGTGCAAAATCTTTGAGCTCAACTTTCAGGACCTTAGAGGCTTTGGATCGAGGTCGAACCCCTAGCTGACTGGTGCTTCGTGAGTCAGGCACTGTAGATCGCGATCTCCCCTTTCTGAAAAGTTTATAATAGACAAATGGAGCTACGGTTCAAAAGTTATGGCTTCCGAGAGTTGGGCTACCTAATCTCATGTTTTGTAAATATTTAAAGCTAACCCTTTTGTAATAAAAGTGAAAAATAATTAAATGCTAATGGTAGTCGACCTTAATGGCTAGATTTCAGGAACCTTCTCGGGCGGTGGAAACTGCCTATATAAAGAAGGCCCATAGTGTTGTCTAGGGCAGTTCTAGGTAGTTCTGGGTAATAAGCCAAGGCTTTGTCCTATAGAATATTGCAAGGGGAATTCCCATGTGGCTTTTCATATTATAATTTTGAAAGTTTGTAATTCCACATTTGTGGAGATAATAAGAAGCCCATTTTCTATTCTTGCAAATTGTTGTTGCTTCTCTGTTTCCGTTATGTGTTTGTGGCATTAAGGGGAGCACCCTTCATCAATGATCTTCCCTCTGCACTCATTTTGTGCCAATAGAATATCTCTTAGGTTGATCTGAGCTTCAATTATCTGAGATGACTCTTCTATTTCCTATTCATATAATGAACTTTCCCATTCCAAATTCACTTTGACCACAAACAGTGAAATCTCATCCATACCAGGCACTGCCTTTTCAGAAATAAAATTATTTATACCATAGGTATAAATGTCCTCCATATTATGTATTTCAATTTCTAATTTTCCTCTTTTCTTTTTCCACAGCTCCACATCATCTTCTACAATTTTTAGTAATTGTTCAGCTTTTGTCATTACATTTTCAAAATCATGAGCAAACCTAGTAATTTACCCATTTACCTTATCCATCCATTTGTAGAAAGTTGTTGATATTGATCTGTCTTTGTGTACTTGGTCTAGGAACTTCTAACTTTCTAGAGACTTTACATCTAAATCAAAAGGGACCATTGTAGTGGCTGAGGCAGAGGATTATGAAGTTGCTGAATATACTTGGCAACTTCACAAAGGGCCTATTTCAGTTTCATCTTATCTCTAGCATCATTTTTCACTCAGTGACTGATCTTCTTATTGGCTGAATCAAAGATTTTTAAATTAGTAGCCTTGGTGGACATGCCAAGATCTATCTTTTCTACATGGAAGTCACTTTTTGTAACCTCATCACTGGTTTTATTTGAGTTTGGTTTCAATATCTCTGCCATCCAATGTCTTGTTTTGGTATCCACATCGACCATGGCTTCTACCTTTGGCTTCTTACTTCTTGGGGTTTTCCTGAGATATTTACTAACCATATCTCCATTAGGAGCCAATATTAGAACAATGCTTCTCTTCTTGTTAACCGAAAGCCCAAACTAGTTAGGACTCTTTGGTGTAGAGGTATCAGTGGAAGGGGTTGATACTGACACATTTTGGTGATCTTCTCCTGCCATTTTAATCTTTAGAGGGCTTGCTAGACTCTTATCCATTTTAACCTTTCTTTTATGTTTCTTTTCGCTCTCTTCTAGTTCAAGATCAATTCTAATGCAGGGGATCGATTCTACTTTTCTTTCCTTTTTCTCCTGGTCCTTGTAATCCTTAGGGATTGTATAGGGATTGTTTCTCCCTTTTCAGTATGATCTTAAATTTTAGTGTTGGATGCACCTGCAAAAATCAATTCCTCATTTTCATTAGTAATAGTGGGAGAAGTGGTGAGTTTCAAAATCCTTATACTCTTCCTGGTTATTGAGACAGGAATTTCTTATTTCTTCTTCTTGCTTATTTCCTTCAACCACTTGTCTGTTCTTTTGAACACATTTTTAGATACAAAATTCAAGTCATCTACCTCCTCTCTTCCCCAATCTATCTTCCTAGCCACTACTTCACCATTTTTCTTGGTACATTCGGCTTATTTTGCATCTTCTTCTACATCGGTGTCAAGCCCTTTAATTTTAAAAGGTAGTCACAGGGAAATAATTTGATCTAGTGAAAACTGAGAATGAATTCTTTTCACATCCTCAAATTTATGAACACAGTCAGCCCAATAGTCTTCCAGAATCGGCTGATGCAGTAAGGTAGCATCTACTTTGAAGTGGTTCACCACAAATTTCTTATATTCAAAATAACTATGACTTTGATAATAAGCTAGGTTGAATATTTTGAGTTCCGTAACAGGAGAAGACATACCATGTGTTAACCTAAGGTGATAGTGTCCCAAATAAATAGGAAAGAATGAACCCACCCCTCTTTTAAGCTTGAATTTCAATCCAACTTGGATAATTTGTCTCCATATTTCCAACAAAATGTACTTATCTAGACAATAGTGTGGGAGCTTCATAGGTTCACCACTAAAGCCTCCTACCCTTAAATAACTGAAGGTGTGGAATTGAATAAAGAAACTACCATAGGCCTTAATCAACTCCATAGCCTCTTCAGACATTCTATAATTTATCTTCCCCCTTAGCTTAAAGACAAGCTTGGCCAGGAACGTATCTTGCACCCTTAAAAAATTTCTCAGGTTCTTCTCCTTTTGTAGATAAGAATGGTATTCGTATATCATCCTATCATCTCTCCATGGTTGATGAGGTAGACCTTCCCAGTTTCTATAGATGGCTAGGACATAATATAGGTATGAGGACATGTAGAAATTAGAGGCTTCTGTAGACTAGGATAGCTCTTCATCTAGCCTTGCCACTATTACTTTGGCCCAGTCTATGTATTTTCCATCAGTCAGAATGGTTTGAATGAGAATGTACATCTAGTCCTCCCATATTGTGTCGTTAGGTTTTCCCCTCAATCTGTTCAGCATGACAACAATATCTCTTACCTCTCTTACCAAATGTTCCTTTTTTAGAGGTTTAGGAAGTCTGGAACCTCCTCTTTCAGCCTTGGAAAACCAGTCCCTAGCTATATTATTACTATAATCTATGAAATTGTAGAGAAAATCTTCTTTATCTTTTTCATTGTCACAGGCGACATAAGTCTCTATAGTGGGAAATCTTAGGGCCTCCATTACTGTTTGTTGGTTCACAGACACCAACACTTCTCCAGAGGGAAGGAAGATATATTTATTTACCCTGTCATACCTATTTCTACACTCCATCACTAATTCAGGGCATGGAGTCACTTCAGGAAAACCAGCAGCCTCCAACAAACCACTTTCAATGATTTTGGCTGATATAGTCTTGGCCTTGGCATTTCTAATTCTATGAACAATCTCTGCAATGTCATCATTGACAAGAATTGTATCTCCCATTTCTAGTAAACAACTACTTATAGGGGAGAACTTATTCTCATTTACAAATTTGGCATGTTGGGCCGACTTTCTAGAACTACCCATGATAATTCCTAGTGCTAATGATTCAGGAAAAAGATATGAAACAATATAAATTTCCTTTCTTATAGTATATAATTCTTAAAAACCAGAAAGGAAAATGAGAGAAAATACTTTAAGACTCACCGATGCCAACACTTTCACTTGTAGAGAAAAACCTTCAATCTAGTCTAGCTTTCCAACATAATGCGAAAACAGAAAGGGAAAAGAAAGGAAAGCTGAATACATACATTTAAATTGCTTCTTTTTAGTAATTATGATTACTTTTAATGAATCAATGATTCCTACCATCAATAGCTGGCCACGTCCCATCATATTTCCTACTTACTCAGGCAAACTGCACTTTTAGTTGAGTTGATGTCACTCCCCATCTTTTCAAAAATCAATTTCATAAATATGAGTGACATTTGGCATGTGCCGAGTGTTGTCTGATCATTATCACATTTCTGTATCTTGAACATTGAACTATGATGCGCTAAGTTCAAAGTCCAAGATCTCACATGCCTTTAGCCAAGAATTGACACAAATAATAAATACAATGAACTGACGTAGGATGCGAGAGGTGAAAATGAATTATGAACATAAAAGGTATGGTTCAGGATTCAAGATCTCAAAAAATGCAACACCGAGATAGAAAAGATGTAGGCTAAAGAAGGAATGACCAATGCAAAATTGGAAATCAAACTTTGAACTTTGAACAAGTGAGTTCAAGGTTCATAGTTCAATATTACATTTTGCATCTGACACGGGTTTGCAAAACTTACTAATTGAAGAGACTAGCGCAAACTTGCATAGCGGGAAATGAGATGTTGAACTTTGAACATTGAGTTCAAGGTTCAATATTCAATATACAACTTGACACTTCAAATGCTAGTTTGAGAAAAAATTTAATCAAAATCTTTTGACCTGCAACACATGGCTCCAACTGGGGATAGGATCATGAGGGATGAAACAACAAACTCCAAAAGCCTCTGGTTCTGCACAAAACTAAGCCTACAAGCAAGAAGAAACTAACCTAAGACACAAAAAAACAATATGTACATGAGAGACAAGAAACTTATAGCTCATAAATCTTGAGATCTTGCCCATTAAAAGATAAGGGCATTTTTGTTCCATCAACATACTTTAATCTGAAAGAGTTAGGCCGGAGCTCTTGGCTAGTCTCGAAGGGTCCTTTCCATAATGACTTGAACTTGTTGTGTGCTCCTTGGGGTTCTCTCCTTTTAGCCCACATCAAAAATTTGTCCCCTTTCATGAACTTCCTGGGTCAAGATCTTTTGTCGAAGATCTTTTTCACCCTAGCTTGGTGATTAGTAATATGATCTACAATATGTTCCCTTTCTTCTTCAATCTTGCACAGATACATAATTCTTTTCTCTAGCCCATTATGGAAATGTTGGTCTTCAATCACCTATTGTAACTTAGTAGAGGCTAACTCTAATGGGAGGGAAAGTTGAGCTTCTACGCCATATATCAGCTCGAAAGGTGATATTCCTATGGCTCTTTTTGGTGAAGTGTGATCTGCCCATAGTGCTTCGTGCAACCTTTTGTGCCAATCCCTGGCATTATCATCAACTAACTTCTTCATTATGGAAATCAAATTCTTGTTAGTTGATTTGGCTTGACCGTTACCATAAGGAAAGTAGTCAGATGAGTGTAACAATTGAATTCCATTATCATAACAGAAAAGCTACATTTCAAAAGAGGAGAAGTTCTATGCATTGTCAACTACTATCTTCGTCAGAACTCCAAATCTTACCAAAATATTTTCCTTTAGGAAAGAACAGACTATTTCTGAAGTGGTTTTTCTTACAGGAGTGGCTTCTGCCTATTTAGTAAAGTAGTCTGTTGTGGTCAGAATATGAGTATGAACTGCACTTGAAGGGGGATTTAAAGGTCATATGAAGTCTATACCCCATTGCTTAAATGGTTCTTCAATAACCACAGGTCTTAATGGTAAGGCTACTAAATGAGGTTTCCCAGAGAATAGATTACATTTTTTGCACTGCACTACCCACTTGTAAGCATATTTAAACATCCTGGGCCAATAGTAATAGTTTCTTAGTATCTTAAACACTATCACTAAGGAGGAGAAGTGTCCATTGCAAGCTTTGTTGTGAAAGGATCGAAGTAGTTTCTTTTGCTGATCTTCATCAACACATCGGAGGAACATTCCATCTAAGCCTCATTTGTATAATACATCATCAAAGATAACATAATTAACCACTTTTAATTTCAAATCCCTTTTCTCTTTTGTAGTAAGGTGATCTGCACATTCTCAATACGTCAAATAAAAGGCCACATTTGAGAACCATACATCTTACAATCCAGTAAATAGAGACAAAGGAATGTTATCTTCGGACTCCTCTTCATTTTCTGCAATCAACTTACAGAGTCCCTAACCTCTTACTACTCTAGTAAGTTTGATTTCTAAATCAAACTCTTGCACTTTGGCTACCCATGTTGCCCTATTATTCATAGACACCTCTTGCTGAGTTAGAATACTCTTGACAGCTGAATTCAGGACATAGACGGTAGAGTGCGAATGAAGGATGTAATATCAGAACTTCTTAACAACCTTCACCACTGCAAAAGCTTTCTTTTCTATGGGAGAGTACCTTAGCTCGTGTTTCTTCAATGACACACTCATGAAGGAAATTGGGACATCTTCATCCACTTCATTCTTTTGCAATAGGATACCAGACATAGTATGTTCTGAGGCATAACAATGTATCACAAAGTCTTTTTGAAAGTCCGGATGAGACAGTACCAGAGCTTGAGCAATTGCCTTCTTCACTTCATCAAAATATTTCTTGGCCTCTTCAAACCATTTAAAAATTTGTTTTTAACTTAACAGGTTCACCATAGGCCTAGTCGTTTCTAAGAATTTAGGTACAAATCTTCTCAAGAAATTAATTTTCCTAAAGAAAGATCTTATTCCATTCTTTTTAGAGGGCAGACACAATTTTTGTATCGCTTAGACTCTTTTTGGGTTGATCTTAATTCCCTCTCTCGAAACTATATGGCCCAGCAACTTTCCCTCTGTCACACAAAAGATAGATTTCTTGGGGTTTAGCAATATCCCTTGATTTCTACATTCTTGCAGAATGAGCTTCAAATATTTTGCATGTTTCTTCCTCTTACAGGAGAAGATGGTCAAATCATCAAGGTAAAGCACAATTATCTTATTTAGCAGATGACCAAAGGAGGAATTCATGGCACACTAAAAGGTCGCTCCTACATTAATCAAGCCAAATGACATTTGATTATATGTGAATGTACCCCAAGGAGTAGTAAATGCTATTTTATACTCATTTCTAGGGTTTAAACTGATTTGGTTGTATCCTGAAAAACCATCCAGCATTGACATCATTTTGGAACCTGCTACCATCTGCAAAATGTGATCCATGTTAGGAAGAGCGAAGTTATCTTTCAGGCTGGCTTGGTTCAAGTTTCTGAAATCTACGTAGATTCTGATTTCTTCATTTTTTTTGTAAACTGGTACTATGTTCGTGACCCAGGTAGAATGGTGAATTGGGTAGATTATTCTAGCATTTAGCATTTTTTCCACTGCTCTAAAAATGGCATCTAAGACCCTAGGGTTATAGTTCCTCAATTTTTTCCTTAAGGGCTTGGCGCCAGGTTTTAATGGGATGTGATGTTGAAACTGTCCATTTTTAAAATCCTTCAAGTCTTCATATGACCAAGAAAACACATCTTTGAATTCTCTTAATAACTTTGTGAATATAAATTTTTCTTCCAGGCTACAACAAATGCCTAGATGCACATATCTGGGATTTTCATCACTACCTTTATTTATCTTCTCAAAATCACCAGATTGCTTACCATTGGTCTCTTTAGTTTGACCAATAAAACAGTCACCATGGTAAAAAAGGATCTCCATTGTTACAAGGCCCTTAGGGATATGTTTTCCCTTCAATTGCACAATATCTTCTCTTTTATTCACCTGCTCATCTGCACAAAACTCTTGACACTTGAATTCTGAACCTTCAAAAAATACTGAGGAGAACTTTTAAATATCCTATAAGAATGTCAACACATGGGCATCATTACTAAAGACTTTCCAAGAATTAGCATTGTCTGGTATGCTAGGTCGGTGAACTAGCTCTATAGTATACTGATTGTTGTCAAAATCAAGGTGGGGAATGAGCAGTGCTACAGAACCGGCAAGTACTTCTGCTCTAGAATTTAATTCTCTAGGGACTGCCTCAATTGCAAATGCCTCAAAACCTTCAATTTCATCCCAAACCCTATTTCTATAATGCTTCATTCACTCATTTTTAACTGCATATATGCCTCTCACCTACTTCACAATTAACTCAGTATCCCTTTTAGCTTTCAAGGTTTCTGATACTTTTCTTCTTTGCTTCTTTAATATCGAGCAGCAATGCTTCGTATTCTGTGGTGTTATTTGTATTCTCAAATTCTAGTTTAAAAGAAAAAGGGAACTTCTCACCAATAGGAGATATCAAAACTACCCCTACACCTCAACCTATAGAGGAGCATCTCCCGTCAAACTCAAGAACCCAAACTCCTTCATTTCTGGGAGGTTTCAACTCAGCAACATCTTCTTCAGGTAAGATCACATAATTAGTAAAATCTATTTCTCGGTATAAGATTTAAGCTCTGGGATCTTTAGATGGGAAGATAGTATATTTTGACCTGGTCTCAGGTTGTAATACTACCTTCTGATTGCCAATGGGAATTATTTCTTGTGACCAATCTAGTTTAATTTCTCCTCCTAAGTCCCGGCAGAAGGTTTGACTTAAAAGAATACCATAGCTAGCAGGTATGTTTGCCACAAGGATGGTTAACTTTAGCTTTTTATTGGGATAGGCGGCCAATAAGACTTGAGCATCTTTGATTTGACCAAGTAATGGGACTTTTTTAGAATCCATCAAGTAACATTTGCCGAAGGTTTTTGATAGGGGAAAATCTAAGGCTTTTTCTATAGATGAAGGAATTATATTGTCTGACACCCCTGAGTCTATGATGCAGTTACTACATTTATGACCATGCATGAACAAAGATACATAGAAAGGTTCTCGTTTACCCAAAATTTGAGCAGGTTCTGAGGATTCCTAACTAAGGATATTTTGCACATTTTTAGGAAGAATTGAATTCTTTTTTTCCAGAGTTTCATGAGTAGATACAATATTTATTTGATTTTCTATAACTTCAGGAGATGATCCTTTTACAAAATTCACTAATTTATCTAACTCATTAGGTTTTAACTTCAAATATTCGACAGGAGAAATTTGAATCTTGGAATTTTTACAAAAATCAACAAAATCAAAGGAAGAATCAGGGTCGGATTTTTTTAGAGTTTTTACCTCTGGTTCTGCTCTTTCGTCCATCTTTGAACTACCACTTGTATTCACATGCTCCTTTTCTCTTTTATTTTGAAATGGATGCGAGACTCAATTGGTATTTTTGCTTCCTTGTTGACCCTTGGTGAGCACAGAGCAAGAAGGTTCCTCCAGAGTAATAAAAATTCCACCACCACGATTAGAGTCAGACTCATACTCAAAGTAGTAACTTACGGAGTCGCCAGGTCCTCTGAAGTTTCCTTCATCAACAAGGATCTCCTAAATACTTTCTTTATTAGCTTCTAAATATTTGTATCACACCATCTCAGGACATGAATCTCCATCATGTTCGTCAGTCAAATGAAAAATACACATATTTCCTTTTATAGGAGGGGGCTCAATTTGTAGTCTTTGCTGGACCGGTAAGGCATTCCATGATTTTCCATAATTTCCTATCCCCTGACTTGGATATCTGTGAGGAACATCTTGGTATGGAGCAGGAGGAGATTTTGGCATCTGTCTCTTAAGGGAAATCATATCATTTACTAATTTTTGTACTACTGGATCACTAGAGCCAGAAGTAGAGGCTTGATTTGTTGATGTTTGTATATCTCTTCTCCATTTTCCTACCATTATGAGGTCATCCTCAAGTTCTATTGCAATATTTTAAGCTACAGCTATATCAGCAACCCTATCTCGTCTCAATTGATAGCTTATGTTAGGAGGCATTGCATTAACAAAGAAGCCTTTTTGATTTTTTCCATTCAGTCTCTTAGCATTAGGGATGTGATATAGGATTTTTTTGAATTTGGCTACATATTCCCTCATAGACTCATGCATCTCCTTCTTTAATTGGGACAATTGGAGCAAGAGGGAGTGTTCATCTTTGACATATTTGAAACGAGCTTCAAAAGCTATTTTCATTGAGTTCCAATCGGTAATATGACCATTTAGAAAATGGAAAAACAAATCAACAACACAATCAGAAAGGGTTTGTACAAATAATCTAATTACAACATCTTCATGTTGTACAGCTAAAATCCCACAAGCAGTGTTGAAAGCGTTCAAATGGTCATCTACAGAAACTTTACCATTTCCATAAAATTTAGGTAATACATCCCTAGCCCTTTTTGGTAAGGGATGGTTTCCTCCTACATTCAAAGGACCTACTGTCGCTCCCCAAGGCTGGGCCATGATCGAAGTCGGGAAGATGGTTACAATGGGTGGAGTTTGAGTACTAGAAAAGGTTAAATCCTACCAATTGGATTGACTTGAAGATGCTTTAGGGGAAACTTTAGGAGGAAAGGAAGGACTAATTTTTTCTTTATTCTTAGGGGTAAAGGTAATAGGAAAGTGAAAGTTTTGCAAATCTTGATAAAACTTATCAAAGATACCTTCTCTCCTCTGAGACCTAGTATAAGGATGAGAATCCATGTTTAAGTTCTTCGTGGGTCTTGAACCGCTCTATCCACCACTACAGCTTCCTATGCTATGGGAATTCCTCTCAACCACTCCCCAATCTCTTCTTCCTCCTCTATCACCAATCGAACCTGCTGATATTGCTAATCACTTTCCCTTACTTTCTAGGCCAAGATAGCTAAATCAGAAATAATGTCTTCTTGGGTATCTAAAAGGTTTAAATTAGGTTGAAGGACAGGGAGAATTTCCTCTTCACCAAGTATCACATCAACAAGAAATACCATGATTTTCTCTCACTTGGAAACAAAAATGCATACTGATCTCTTTTTTAAACACGTTCCCCAGTAGAGTCACCAAAAATTTGTTAGTGAACAAATTTTTCCTTCTTGAAATATAACTATCAAAGACTCTTAAACCTGAAAATAGAATGAAAGAAATGCACTAACAATTTAGTGAGTCATTCACAACCACACTCTCTACATTCAAAGGCACAGCTACCTTAAATAAGAAGAATTTTCAATAAAATCTTTAATTCAAAAACATCTATTTCGAAGCATACTTTTCACCAGAAAGCGCGAAAGGCTGTGATTCACATCACCATAGATAATTGATTAAATATTCTGAGATCTTGAAGATCAAAAAGATATATGAGCCAACTGACTCAAACCTTAAATAGAAGAACAAAATAAAGGTCGATTCATAGAGATAATAAATCTTGAAATATTACTTAGTAAATCCACAATATATTTCAACAGATTATAACAGCATGTTCAGTCAACTCCAACTCAAATCAAAACCATGCATTTTAATAGACCAAATGATCCACAATAATGATAAAATATGCTTAAATTACCAACTGATAATATATATATTCATATATCTGAAAAATATCCAGTATCATTTCACAGAAAGAACTTAAGAAAACATAACCAATAGTAGAATTGAGTTTCTTTTTCCCAAAAAGAACTGACCCTCACTTGGTCATCCAAAATATAATATATAGCCATGCAAAGCTTAATTCAGTTTTAAAACTAACTGCCTCAAAATAGCAGGAACATTGGAAACAAACTAAAATAGAAAACTACTTAAAGAAATAATTGGCTGATTGGCCTATTGTAGCTCCAGCATTGGTGTTCATGATATTCTTCATTGTCTTCCATTCCTCGAATGCCACGGAGAAATTCTGTCTCAGCTTTTGCTTTGGTTGGACAACTTCTTTAAACCTTTGGAGCCAAATATCTTTGAAGCGCTGTGTCTATTGGGTTTTGCTTGCAATTACCTTCAGATTTTCATCTCCATAGACCATAGTTGATTCCACATGAGCTAGGATCAAATGATCAGTCATCCTAATTTCCTTGGCACCTTTCAGGTTTTCCAACTTTTTTCTGGAAGTAGGGAAACACCTTTGACATTTCACCACTGGCTTCATTTTTTGGTCCGATGATCTTCCCTGTGCACTCATTTTGTGCTAGCAGAGTATCTCTTAGGTTGATCTGAGCTTCAATTATCTAAGATGACTCTTCTATTTCCTATTCATATAATGAACTTCCCATTCCAAATTCACTTTGACCACAAATAGTGAATTCTCATCCATACCAAGCATTACCTTTTTAGAAATAAACTTATTTATACCATAGGTATAAATGTCCTCCATATTATGTATTTTGATTTCTAATTTTCCTCTTTTCTTTTTCCACATATCCACATCATCTTCTACTATTTTTAGTAACCGTTCAGCTTTTGTCATTACATTATAAAAATCACTAGCAAACCTAGTAATTTCTCCATTTACCTTATCCATCCATCTGTAGAAAGTTGTTGATATTGATTTGTGTTTGTGTACTTGGTCCTGGAACTTCTCACTTTCCAAAGACTTTACATCTAAATCAAAAGGGACCATTGTCAGTGGCTGAGGCAGAGGATTATAAAGTTGTTGAATATACTTGGCCATTTCACAAAGGGCCTATTTCAGTTTCATCTTATCTTCAGTGTCCTTTTTCACTTGGTGACTGATCTTCTTATTGGATGAATCAAAGATTTTTAAATCAATAGCCTTGGTGGACATGCCCAGATCTATCTTTCCTAGATGGAAGTCACTTTCTGTAACCTCATCATTGGTTTTATCTGAGTTTTCTTTGAATATCTCTACCATCCAATGTCCTATTTTGATATCCAAATCAACCATGGCTTCTTATTTCTTCGGGTTTTCCCAAGATATTTACAAACCATATCTCAAATAGGAGCCAATATTGGAACAATTATTCTCTTCTTATTAACCAAAAGCCCCAACTAGTTAGGACTCTTTGGTGTAGAGGTACCAGTGGAAGGGGTTGATACTGACATGTTTTGGTGATCTTCTCCTGCCATTTGAATCTTCAGAGGACTTGCTGGACTCTTATCCATTTTAACCTTTCTTTTATACTGCTTTTCACTCTCTTCTGGTTGAAGATCAACTGTAATGTAGTGGATCGATTCTACCTTTTCTTGCCTATTTCTCCTGGTCATTGTAATCCTTGAGGATTGTATAGGGATTGTTTCTCCCTTTCTAGTATGATCTTCAATTTCAGTGTTGGATGCACCTGCAGAAAGAAATTCCTCATTTTCATTAGTAATAGTGGGAGAAGTGGTGAGTTTCAAAATCCTTATACTCTTCTTGGTTACTGAGATAGGAATTTCTTATTTCTTCTTCTTGCTTATTTCCTTCGACCACTTTTTCTGTTCTTTTGAACACATTTTCAGATACAACATTCAAGTCATCTACCTCTTCTCTTCCCTAATCTATCTTCCTGGCCACTGCTTCACCATTTTTCTTGGTACATTTGGCTTCTTTTGCATCTTCTTCTATATCAGTGTCAAGCCCTTTAATTTTAAAGGCAGTCAAAGAGAAATAATCTGATCCAGTGAAAACTGAGAATGCATTCTTTTCACAACCTCAAATAATCAACACAGTCAGCCCAATAGTCTTCCAGACTCAGCTGATGCAGGAAGGTAGCATCTACTTTGAAGTGGTTTGCCACAAATTTCTTAAAGTCAAAATAACTGCAACTTTGATAATAAGGGAGGTTGAATATTTTGAGTTTAGTATTAGGAGAAGACATACCATGTGTTAGCCTGAGGTGATAGTGTCCCAAATCAATAGGAAAGAATCAACCCACCCCTCTTTTAAGCTTGAATTTCAATCCAACCTGGATAATTTGTCTACATATTTCCAACATAATGTACTTATCTAGACAATAGCGTGGGAGCTTCACAGGTTCACCACTAAAGCCTCCTACCCTTAAATAGTTGAAGGTGGGGAATTGAATAAATAAACTACCATAGGCCTTAATCAACTCCATAGCCTCTTTAGACATTATGTAATTTATCTTCCCCCTTAGCTCAAAGACAAGCTTGGCCAGGAACGTATCTTGCACCCTTCAGAAATTTCTTAGGTTCTTCTCCTTTTGCAGATAAGAATGGTATTCGTATATCATCATGTCATCTCTCCATGGTTGATGAGGTAGACCTTCCCAGTTTCTACATATGGCTAGGACATAAAATAGGTATGAGGACATGTAGAAATTAGAGGCTTCTACAGACTAGGATAGCTCTTCATTTAGCCTTGCTGCTATTACTTCAGCCCAGTCTACATATTTTCCATCAGTTAGAATGGTTTGAATGAGAATGTACATCCATTCCTTCCACATTGTGTCATTAGGATTTCCCCTCAATTTGTTCAGCATGAAAACAATATCTCTTACCTCTCTTAGCAAATGGTCCATTTTTAGAGGTTTAGGAAGTTTGAACCTCCTCTTTCAGCCTTGGACAACCAGTCCCTAGCTTTATTGTTACTATAATCTCTAAAATTATAGAGAAAATCTTATTTATCTTTTTCAAAGTCACAGGTGACATAAGTCTCTGCAGTGGGAATTCTCCAGGCCACCATTAATGTTTGTCAGTTCACAGACACCAAAAATTCTCTAGAGGGAAGGTAGATACATTTATTCACCCTATCATACCTGTTTGTACACTCCATCACTATTTCAGGGCATGGAGTCACTTCAAGAAAACCAACAGCCTCTAATAAACCACTTTCAACGATTTTGGCTGATATAGTCTTGACCTTGGCATTTCTAATTCTATGAACAATCTCTGCAATGTCATCATTGACAAGAATTATGTCTCCCATTTTTGGTAGACAACTACTTATAGGGGAGAACTTATTCTCCTTTACAAATTTGTCCTATTGGGCTGACTTACTAGAACTACCCATGATAATTTCTAGCGCTATTGATTCAGGAAAAAGATATGAAAATATAGAAATTTCCTTTCTTACGATATGCAATTCTTAAAAACTAGAAATGAAAATGAGAGAAAATACTTTGAGACTCACCAATGCCAACACTTCCGCTTGCAAAGAAAAACCTTCAATCTAGTCTAGCTTTCCAACAGAATACAAAAATAGAAATGGCAAAGAAAGGAAAGTTGAATGCATACATTTAAATTTCTTCTTTTTAGTAATTATGATTACTTTCCATGAATCAATGATTCCTGCCGTCAATAGTTGGCCACGTCCCATCACATTTCCTGCCTACTCAAGCAAACTATACTTTTAGTTGAGTTGATGTCAGTCCCCATCTTTTCAGAAATCAATTTCATAAATGCGAGTGACATTTGGCACGTGTCGAGTGTTGTCTAATCATTATCACATTTTTGTATCTTGAACATTGAACTATGATGCGCTAAGTTCAAAGTTTGAGATCTCACATGCCTTTAGCCACGAATTGACACAAATTATAAATACAACAAACTGACGTAGGACGCAAGAGGTGAAAATGAATTATGAACATAAAAGGTATGGTTCAAGATTCAAGATCTCAAAAAATGCAATGCCAAGATAGAAAAGACGTAGGCTAAAGAAGGAATGACCAATGCAAAATGGGAAATCAAACTTTGAACTTTGAACAAGTGAGTTCAAGGTTCATAGTGCAATATTACATTTTGCATCCGATGCGGGTTTGTAAAACTTACCGATTGAAGAGACAAGCGCGGACTTGCACAGCGGGAAACGAGATGTTGAACTTTGAACATTGAGTTCAAGGTTCAAGATTCAATATACAACCCAACACTTCACATGCTACTTTGAGAAAACATTTAATCAAAAGCTTTTGACCTGCAACACTCAGCATGTCTTTGAATTTCCAATTCCTTTTCTTGTAGTTTCTCTGTAATATTCCTTCTGTCATCAATAGCAAGTGTTCTTTCTGTTTCAGCTTGTCTATTAGAACTCATCACATCAATCATTCTTACCATCTAGCTCTCTTGACCAATTCATAGCATATTTATTTGCCCTATTAGATGTTGATTGATCTCCCTTAGATTTGTGATGTTCTCTTCTGATGTATCTGATATATTTCTTGTATTTGATCCTAAAGATTTAAAGAAATCTAGAATCTCTTCTTCTTGATAATGTTTTTCATTGTTCTGGGTAGCCATACCTTTCCTCTCATCTAGCAGCTCTATCATCTTGATTCTAGCTTCTTTATACTATTCATAGAACATCTGTATCTCAAGATTTTTGTTCTTAATGTTCTTATCAAGTTTTTACTTCTCCATTGTATGATCTTTTCTCTTAAGGCTATATGCTTTCCAAGAAGAGACTTAGCTCTAATACCAATTGTTGGAATTAATGGGAATTAGTACTGAGAGGGGAGGGGTGAATTAGTACCTCTAAAAATTTTAACACCTTTCTTAATTCATCATTAGTAATCATATATTACTATATTACCGACCATTACTGTTGTTCTTTCTTATGTATGTATTGTTCATTCATAATCTTTAATGGTTTGTAGCATTCATAGGAACATTCATGAAAATGCTAAACACATAACACAAGATATGGTATCACAAAAAACTCCTATTAGGAAGTAAAAAATGCGCTGGGGATGGCACCCACAAAACTTCACTATCTGTAGAATGGAAGGGAGTCGGTTAAGGCTTACAATTTGATCACTTCTGATGATCTACCCTGTTAGGAGTATTAAGGTGGAGACCTGTTAAGATCTACTCTGTTAAGAGCTTTAGCAAAACTGATTTAAGCGTGCACTAAGTTATGATATTTTACAATAGGATGGTTAAGCCCACCTTTCTAGAAAGGATTTCATTAGTGTACTACACTTGTTAGAATGAGTACAAATGTTGACCTAACTACATACAATCTATAATTTCTGATTTCAGATCCATTAAAGCTCTCAGAATTATAATATCACCTTAAGTGATTGATGAATACCTTTTCTCTACTCATCGGTAGCCTTTTTTCTATTCTTGAAACTGACTTGATTCTATTTCTGTCCTTCTACATGAATTCTCTTTTCAGGTCTCTAGTTTCTCTCTGTAGCTAGTATCTTCATTGAACAACAACTATTCTCAATGGATTGAGTACCTATTTATACAAGTATTTGACCTATCTCGGAATCACACATTACAATGTTAACTCTTAGATCCAAGGTTTACAACTTGACCTTGATCTTTAGTTTGCATGTTTTAAATAAGTAAACTAATTAAAACAATAATAAATACATTTCTTTCGCCGCACATAATGGATTTAAAAGTAAATCAAGAAGCTATAAATACAAATTCAGTGATTTATCTGAAGTGGAAAGTTAGATCCACTTTTTGTGGGATGTAACTGACTGTCGGTTCTTGGTCGTCAGGTTGAACTTGAAGTCTATTGGCATTCCTTTGTTTGAACTATTTTTCGGGTTCCCTTTGTCTGTCGGGTTCCTCTCTGTGTTGTTCCGTCGGGTTGCACTGTTGTTACTCATCGAGTTTCCTTTAATCTTTTTGTCATCGAATAACACTTAACACTGTTTATCGAGTAACCTTAGTGTCGGGTGGTGGTGTGCCTTATCTGTTGGTGTGGAGTAAACTGATAGTGCAAATCATGTTTTTCCTTAAGTATACTAATGGAAAAATATAATGCCTTCATATTTGGTCATTTGGTCATTTGGTAGTATTTGGTCATTTGCTAGTTTATTTGATCATTTATTTGGTCATTTGGTAGTTTATTTGGTCATTTATTTGGTCATTTGGTAGTTTATTTTTTCATTTATTTGGTCATTTGGTAGTTTATTTTGTCATTTATTTGGTCATTTGATTAATTCATATTAATGTATGATGGATTCGAACTACCATCCTCTTGCTTATAAAGCAAATGCTCTTCCATTGAGATAGTGCCCTTTAAAAAATTAAGCCCTTTAGAATCTTGGGTTTAGTGTTAAATATAAATTCTCATGATTACTTCTAAGCTTTTACATATGTTGAAATTAAAAAAATTTTGATGTTGCAAATAGGAATCATTTTTCATGCCATCACCTAGTGTTGATGAGTTTTTCTATTGTAAATTCCTATTATCCTTTTTGTAGACAACTTGTCAATTGAAAAAGATAATACTCTAATTGAATGGAATAAGAATCCACCATGGTAAAAATTTCCAAGGTTCAAGAAAATACAATTTCATCGAGAGGATGAATAGTAATATTTTCAGAACGAATGGACCTAAAAGATTGAACCCAACACTCAATGGAGTTTAATAACTTGTCAATGATATGTCACTCTTCATGAAAAGCTTCTACTAAAATCTTGGAATTTTTAATCAATGTGAGAACTCTTTAATATCTTCCTAGACTTATAGTAAATGTTGTATGAAAAATATTAATGTTCATCCTTCCAATGAATATTATCCATCAATGCAGAGTAAATAATAAATTTCATATGAGAAATATTGTTCTTCATTGTTACAATTTTCTAATGGATATCAACCATCATATGTAGACTATCATAATAAGCATCATATGATAAATATTGTTGTTCATCCTTCCAACAAATTAAAAACCATAAAATGCAGAGTATCAAAATATATGTCATATTACAAATAGTGGTGTTCATCATTCCAATAAATATCAACCATCACACTACCAAAAGAAATGTATACACATGAATCTTGTAATATTTATCAAAATATAATGGTGAGCTAATCCGAAAGTAATAGTTAGTTCTTGCAGATGGCTTACCATATTCATGAAAGGATTGAGCAAATAAAAGGGAAAAAACCTACAATATTGCACTTCTAGTTGTGTGTGCTAAGTCACCATAGTCACCCTAAATCACATAGTGAAAATTCTTGAAATCACATTAACTTTTGAATGTTGCAGGAAAAATGTTTTTATACTAATTTTGGTGACTTCTTGATGGGATTTCATTCAAAAATAAGGGGGTTTTGATAAATTTTCATGCAAAAATCACTGCGATTTTTTCTAAAACTTGTCACTGAGTTTTTCAATAATTACTCACTATTAGTTCTAGCTCACAAGTATTTGTATAAATTGTAACTATGGGATATAATAGGACTAATTTTATTTGATATTTGTTCTCAAAAAGAAAGAATAGTTTTTTTTAGTCCTAACACTAAACCTTATGCTAACGAAGAAGAAATCATTCCTACTAAATCAAAGAATCAATATACATCTCAAATAAATGTTTTAAATTTTTCTTGAGGTGGATGGAAGTTCCTACATATGGATGATTTAAATAAATGCCTTTTTATTATATAAAGAGTGAGAAAAAAATAATTCATGAGTACTGGACAATGAATCATTCATATTTACTTTTACTTAGACAACAATCTATTCTTCATATCCCAGTTATGGGTTGATGTTTGACGTGTGACAGGGTTTACATTTATGGATCTCAACAACCTACAGGGGTAGATAATGCACAAGATTTTTGGGTGTTAGATGGCATATCTTTCTCTACATGTAATGAGAAGTTGAAAACTGAGTGCCCAGTTCTAGTAAACATTGCTTCATTGGACACTAGGATCTAGGATCCTAAATGAAGTTTTCTCCTTAAATTTACAAATCAAATTCATGTATTATGGACTTTGTTCGGTTTCTAGATCACACAATACTACTCTTTGATAATTATTCCCTAAAAATCCTAACCTCATAGCTGCACAATATTTATAAATTAGAAAGCAAAAGGGGGCATGCTACTACATCCCCCAAAATTTGAAACCTCTTTCCAATGCCTTTCAAGCCTATAATCACCATATTCACAAAATATATTTAAAACAAAATCATGACCAAGAAGAAGAAACATAGTTGTGGATGTGTATTCTACCATTGTCTTTTCCATTTTATTTTCATAATCCAAGCCACTGGAGTCCCACCATAGATTAGATTTGTTCTTAAGAATAAATCAAATTTGGGATTAATCTCGAGTAATTATATTTTATGATCTTAAAGTACAAGCTATCTTTAATGACCTCCAAGATAGAAGCCAATGTAGATAAGATTCCCAATATTTTTCACAAATAAATAATCTATTGAAATTCTATTTTACTCTAATTTTCTATAGATATTGAGATAATTTGTATATATAATCAACTAAAGCTACAATATATAACACAATATTGCATTCACAATAGAAAGATGTATTACCTGGTATACATCATAGTTGAAGTAGAGATCTCATATGTAGTTGTATGAAAGCTTGAACACCTATTGCACTCTTTATAAGAATAATAGTTAGGCCAAGAGGTAATCAAAGAATAGATCAATAAAATATCTAATTTTATATTATTTGTGCAATAGAGTTGAACACGGGAAAAATGGAAACGGAAAGGGTAATGTAAAATTAGAAAAAAATCAACCCATTTATCATCATAATGAAAAGATACACTAAGGGTAATTTTTGGTGCAAATCAAATCATCCTTAATCAATCTTAAAACATAATGATAAATTTTGTTCCAACTCTGGATTGTACTTCTTAAACGAAAAGTAAAACCAGAACATAAAAAAACAAATAAAAGATTTTATACAATAGAACAATACATGAAGAAAAAAGAAAGGGCGGGATAGATAAAGTAAATGCAACTTAACTATTAACAAAATGGATAATAATAAAGAGATTCTCTTGGAAAATACCTCAAATGCTAGAATGAACAATGTGCATATTCTATCAAAACTCTAAAAAATGTGGCTAGAATGTACGCATTTCCACAAATTTCATTTTTTCATTCTTTTTGTTGTGCTTTTCTGACATATCTGTATAGGGAACGCTTACATATGTCAGCTAATATTTTCTATCTTAACCAATTTGAAATTCATCAATGTATAACTTTATATTATTATAAATACATATGTCAAACATCCTATATTTTTTGAAGTTTTAAAAAAGTTAGTATTATCGCATATTGGCTAACCAAAGCTTATGCAAACAAAGTTCAGAAAGAGTAGGTAAAAAGTTCCATAATAGAACATGATAAGATTTGGTAATTTTCTATGCACCAAGCATAAGTTTTTTCAGGAAGTCAAAGATCAAATTCTAATTGTCTATTTCTATAAATCTTACAACTATAGTTCTTTTTTTTCAATTCAAAAGTTTATTTCAGGTTTTAGAAGTTTGGGACTCTAGTTTCAAGAAATTTCATATTTAACTTACACAATAGATACAACAACCTTTTCTAGAGCGTCTCATATTCCATATTTATTTTTGGATTTCTATACCATTTGTTTTTCATATTTTCTAGGATTTCAAAAAGCTACTGCAAGTTTTCAGTTGAGCTAATCACAACCATCTCTTAGAGGTCATGATATAAAATAAAGTTAGATAGTTATGTAAATCAAGAAACAATCCATGAATTTATGTAGTGGAAATTCCTCATATATGACTAGTAAAGGAAGTTCAAAAATAGATTTCTCTATACTTGAAGAATTCAATCATAAATTAAAATACTTATCATTAATTATTTCATTCAATATTTATCTATCTTATTGTTCAAATGTTTGAAATACAAATCCACATAACAAATAATGAGAAAATGAAAATAATCAACTCATAAGAATTATATCTGCCGAAACTTGTAGGAGTTAAATAAGAGGCACACATTTCATAACTTTTGAATTGACTAAATCAAACACATTTATACAAGTCTAAAGGAAAAATTGGAAAAGTAAAGAAATAAACATTACCTAATCTAGTTTCCATGACCATCGATTTGGATTGTTGATTTTGATTACAAAAGATCCCTAGTTGAATAAATAGAACAAATAATGTAAGAAAGTCACAATAGCATACTTCACATTAAATCTATCTACATACATGAGAAATAAGAAATAAGAACCATCAATATGTGCATGTAGTGTTCATAGATGTCTATCTTAGGGAGCCTAATATCTTCTGTTAGAACAAGACTAAAATCTAGATGCATTTATGAAATTTATTTGTATGAGTAAAATATTTAAAAATCACACTTGTGGACAAGGGAAGATAAAAAAACATTTGGTTATTCACATATACATACAACCAAATGTACCATATACACACCAAACAAAAGTAAGGAATAACACATTTTCCTATAGGTCTATCTTGGTCATTTATGACACTTTACTTTTATAACATTTAATGTCAATCATACTGTAAACTCTAAAGTAACAAACTTAGTTATGAAAATAGAAATGATTTATAGTTATAAAGGAAGAAAGTTAAAAACTAAACAAGCTGGGGATTATTTCTTTTTAGAAATAGAAATCAGAGTAATCTATTATAAAATGACTGCTACAATGAAAGAATGTTCTTTCAAATTCACTACCAATGAATTTTGAAAGATTTTGCCAACTTGCTAGCAACTATGAAATTGTTGACACCCTTAAAAGAAATTGAATACAACTTTTGCTATTTATCGCAATCATTTACAACACTTTTGTAAAATTTCATGGAAACTGTACCCTAGATTACTAGCCTCTAAAGTAATGAAATTACGTCTAAAAACTTGAAAAATTGAAAGAGTTACAAAGGAAGAAAGTTAATGGACAACACATGAATTCTGAAAGATTGCCCTTTTGATAGGAACTACAAAATTCCCCCACAAAGAAATTAAAAGAAGGTTTTTATATTTAGTATTTATCAATTGTATATGCTCCAGATAATTGAACTCTAAATCCCATATCCAATATTCTATGAGAAAGTAATTAAAATGCATATATTGTACTTTCTAGAACAATTTTTTATATCCATATTGAAAAGTGAATTCCACTACCAATTTTGTTGTTTAGATTACTTTTTTAGAGTTGTATGTCTATCAATGAGCTACTTAGTTTTTTATATACATGAATGAAACAATATCCATGTAGTGCACATTGTGTTCACTCCTATACCAAACCATCTAGCTTATCAAGCTCGACTTGCAAAAATCCATGTAGCATTAGTTGCCTTTACAGAAATTTGAAGGAGTAGTAGCCTTATTTATGAAACCATAACTACATAAAATTATATTTAAATCTAATGTGATAAGTATCTATCATGCCAGTGAGAGCCATGCTCCCCTGCATTTCTAAAATGACTAGAAAAGTGAACACCGATAACCATAATGCACTACATTATAAATACATTAACACAGTAGCCAAATTACAAAATACATAGTTCCAATATATCACATACCTAAGAAATTAGATTAGTTTGTACACTCTTTCCAAACAACATCCTAGAAACTAGAGTACCAAATGAACATAATTCATATTACTTGAAATGTAAGTCACCTGAATGAATTGGAATCATATTACTTGTCATGGATTCATATTACATGAAAATCTAAAACCCACTAAATCAACTAGAATCATACCATTCCTAATGCAAATCCATGGTTTTAAAAAATGAAGCCTTCATAAGACACTCTTGTGAGGCCTACCCCAGTCTGACATAATCTTAAACACTATTCTCATTTATATGTTCTCTTGTCAATACATATTTTGTTATAGTTGGACTATTGGGATGCATGTATTACTTTATGGATTTGTGCAATCCTTTGCTTGCATACAACACTTGATTATGTAATTGGGGAATTTATTAGATACTTTGTGTGAGTGATGCAGATTTATGTTTAAGACTTGGTTTTGATGGTTTTGTATATTAGATTAGTATGTGGATGTTTTTGATTAAGGTAAAAAGTATGTGGATGTTAGA
>MU226429.1:3292590-3305596 GCA_018584345.1 Thuja plicata
ATTATCATTTTACAATTAGTCCCTCGGATAAACCAATAGAACTTCTTCAAAGTGATAGTTTGATGTGCATGCTTCCTAATTTGATTCATAGTCTATATTTTCAATTGGTTTTCTCATTTTTCATGGTAAAATTCTATTGATTGAGGACTTAGTCAATTGGTCTATCATCTGAGAAGTATTACCCTTTTGAAATATCTCTAAATTTGTTTTAGGATGCATGTACATTCCATAACACCTTTGAAGTGATAAATTTTCCTGTAAAACTATCTCTAAGGTTGAACATAAGATTGGAATGATCTTGACTCTATTGCCCATGGTAGAATAAGGCACTGGTCTAATCATTATTTAGATTATAGTTATTCAGTTCATTGTTTATAGTTTTGTTGTATCTTATCTATCTGTTTATTTCAAATTACATACACATTTACTAAACACTCTTTCAATTACTTAAAGTATTTTAGTTTACAGTTCATGATATAGTGGTTTCAATTATATTTATTTCAAGTTCCTTGCCATACTTTGAGAGATGAAAGTTTGAGTTCCATACACAGGTTATCTACTGTAAAAAGCCTGTTCAGGTGAAAGTTCACCCGCCTTGGTCCTGCAGAGCCAAAAGCACAGGGGAAGAGGATCATAATCGATCATTCCCGTTAGTTGGCCAAAAATAATTGGATTTCCCATCATTGGATTGGAAAGTCCAAAGGAAATTTAATTCAGCATTTTTGGGCACCAACAAACTCCTAGAAGAGACAAGCTAGGTCTCTTGGATGAAGTGCTACCAAGCCTTGGAACACTCACACCATATTGGTATCAGAGCTTGATTAAGACCCGACTTGTGGTGGATGTTTCAGCCTATTGAATTAGTTTGAGAGAATACACCAGTGGGAGCAGTAGAAGACAAAACCATGGTGACTAACACTGAGTTAGCCAAAAAGGTGGATGAGCAAGAAGAAGACAACAAGTTGTTAAGAGAAAGGTTGTCTCAAATGGAGCAACTCTTGGGAGAAGTCCATGAAAAAGCTGATAAAATGAAAGACAAGATAGATCAAAAAGAAGAAGAAGAAGAAGAAGAAGAAGAAGCAAGGGAGAAAGGAGTGGATTTAGAAGAGGAAGCTCCAACCCCTAACCCTGTCATTGCTGAAGAACCCTTCTTAAAGGCATTGCAGGCTTTAAGTGGCAAAGCTTTGGAGGGTGTACCACTCTTTAGTGGAAAAATGGATCTAGATTCAGTTATGGATTGGATTGATAGTATAGAGAACCATTTCAAATGTGATGGTATCATAGAGGCCCAAAAAGTGAATGTGACAAAGTCAAGTTTGAGAGGGTCAGCCCTCACATGGTGGAAGTTTGTTCAAACTAAAAGAGAGAAAGAAGGAAGAAGTCCTATAGTCACATATAAGGTCATGGTGGCTATGGTAAAGAAGACTTAATTACCTAATGACTATGAGGTTTAGCTACATAGAAGAAGACACAATCTTAGAAAAAAATATTTGGATGTCCAAGCATACACCAAAGTGTTCCAAAAGTTATGATTAAGGTCACAAGTGGTGGAGGATGAAAGCATCAAGCTAGCTAGATATTTGAATGGACTCAATTGGTCAATTCAAGAAGACACGAGTCTTGTGAAATTCAAAACCATTCACCAATGTTATAAAAAGGCCTTAAATATAGAGGAGAAAGGCAAAAGAAAACAAGAGAAAACCTCCAAAAGAAGAGGTAGAGGAAGGGATAGTAGAGGACAAAGAGGTGGCTATGGTGGAAGGAGTTTAGAATCAAGGACACAAGGAGAAGTCAAGTACACTGAGAAGCAAGAGGGAAGTTCTAGTAGAGATGGTAGAGGAAGAAATTCAAATTTCAAAGGAAGAAGTGGTGGACAAGGAAGAGGAAATTAATTTTCCAATATGAAATGTTATCATTGAAACCAAATGGGATACCCTCCCTATAGGTGTCCAGAGAAGGGTAGTACTTCTCAAGGAGGTAAAAAGAGAACTAATTTAGTTCATGAAGAGACAAATGCAGTAGAGACACACTCTAAGGTACCATTAAATTTAGAATAAGGTGAGAACCTCGTGATGAGGACATTGATCAAGGAGCCGGTTAAAGAAGAGCCAAGCCAAAGAAGGTCCCTATTCAAAATCAAATATAAGGTGATGGTAAAAGTATGTAGAGTCATCATTGACTTAGGGTCTACTGACAACATTGTGTCAGAGGAAGCATTCAGCAAGTTAGGCATGACAAGGATACCCCACACCCATCCTTACAAGGTCACATGGCTCAATAAGGGACAACATGTCTTAGTCAATGAGAAAGCTTGGGTGGAGTTCTTTATAGGGAGATATAAGGACAAGGCTCTATGTGATGTGTTTCCTATGGATGCATGTCACTTGCTCCTAGGAAGGTGATGGCAACTTGACCGCCAAGATATCTATGATGGAGTGAAGAACTCCTATACATTCAAGAAGGACAAAGTAACTTTCAAAATCCAATCACTATTAGAGGATGCAGATGTGAAGATAGAAGGTCCTAATGTGCTCATGGTGGGTGAAAAAGAATTGGTAGAAGCCATGGAAGAAGGAGGAGTTGGTTATGCATTGGTTCTAAGGCCAAGAGAAAAGAATGAAGAGAAAGGAGACAAGAAATCAGAGATACCTAAGGAGATACAAAACATGTTGCAGACTTATGAAGGCATAGTAAGTGATGGAAAACCATCAATATTGCCCCCTAAAAGTGCCATAATTCATAGGATAGACTTCATACTTGGAGCTACCCTACCTAATAAAGCAGCTTACAAGATGACCCCTCAACAAAATGAGGAGATTGATAGGCAAATAGAAGAACTCTTAAACCAAGGCCTCATCAAGAAAAGCATTATCCCTTTTGTCGTACCCACTATCCTAGCACCCAATAAAGGAGGAACATGGAGGCTTTGTACTGATTCAAGAGCCATAAATAGGATAACCATTAGATATAGGTTCCCCATTCCAAGGGTTGAAGACCTAATGGATTGTCTAGGTGAAGCCAAGTACTATAGCAAGATAGAATTGAAGAGTGGGTATCACCAAATTAGGATACATGAGGGAGATGAATGGAAGACAACCTTCAAAACTAATGAAGGTTTGCATGAATGGATTGTCATGCCATTTGGACTCTCTAATGCCCCATCCACATTCATGAGGCTCATGAATGAAGTCCTCAAAGACTACATTGGAAAATTTGTAGTAGTATATCTTGATGATATACTGATTTATAGTAGGACAAGAGAGGAGCATCTTCAACACCTTGAGTCTATCTTCAAGAAGCTGAATGAAGAGAAGTTGATGATCAACTTGGAGAAATGTGAGTTCATTAAAATAGAGTTGGTGTACCTTGGATTTGTTCTCTCTCATGGAAATCTAAAAATAAACAAGAGTAATGTGGAAGCCATCATGAATTAGCCTACTCCTAAGACATCAACGGAGGTAAGAAATTTTCATGGCCTTGCTCAGTATTATAGGAAGTTTATAAGGTAGTTTAGTGCTATTTGTGCTCCTATGTTGGACACAATCAAAGGAGGAATGAAGACTAAGTTCATATGGAATGAAAAAGCCACTAAGAGCTTTGAGTTGTTAAAAGAAAAGATTTCTACCCAACCTGTCTTAGTCTTTCCAATCTTTGAGAAGATTTTCATCATTGAGTATGATGCAAGCAATGTGGCTATTCGAGCTGTCCTAAGCCAAGAGGGCGGACCAGTAGTATTTCATTTAGAAAAGTTGAGTGAAGCCAGGAGGAAGTAGTCTTCCTCTAACCTTGAAATGTATGCATTGGTTTAGGCTTTAAGGAAATGGAGACACTATATACTCCCCAAGGAGTTCATAGTCTACTCGGATAATCGAGTTTAGGTTTCTTGAACTCTCAAGAAAATTTGAGTCACAAGAACATGAAGTGGGTTGAGTACCTACAATCTTATACCTTTAATATCAAACACAAGAAAGGTGTCCTCAATAAAGTGGCAGATGCATTGTCTAGAAGAGCTCTCAGAATTTAGGAAATTCAGTTGAAGAGCATGGGGATAGATCACTTCAAGGATCTATATTCTGATGATGAAGACTTTGCAGACATTTATAAGGTATGTTCTGAATACAAGAATCATTTTCATAGCAAGTATACTTAATACACTTTGTAGAGAAACCTTTTGTTTAAGGGGAATCAGTTGTGTGTCCCTAGAGGGTCTATTAGGGAGAAGTTAATCCAAGAAAAGGGCAATGGTGCATTGAGTGGTCACTTTGGGATTACTAAGACCCAAGAACTTGTTCAAAGGTTCTATTATTGGCCAAGGATGAATCTTGATGTTAGGAGGTATGTGGAAAGTTGCATAATATGTAAAATGACCAAAGATACTTCTTCAAATGTTGGCCTTTATCAACCACTACCTATTCCCACTAGGCCATGGGAATTCTTGAATATGGATTTAGAAGTTGGGTTACCCAAGAAAAAACAAGGCATGGATAGTGTTTGTGTAGTTGTGGATAGATTCAGCAAGATGGCTCACTTTGTGCCATGCAAAACCACTAATGATGCCAGCCAAATAGCCTCTCTCTTCTTCAAAGAGATAGTAAGAATCCATGGGTTACCTATGAGCATAGTGTCTAATAGAGACACTCTATTTATGAGTCATTTTTGGAAGACTCTTTGGAAAAGATTGGGCACAAATTTATCCTTTGGGTCTGCATACCATCCCCAAACTGATGGTTAGACCAAAGTGGTGAATAGGAGCCTTGGAAATCTACTAAGGTGCTTGACTAAGGAATATGGACAGAAATGGGATCAATTGATTGGAAAAGCTGAGTATGCTTACAATGACACCATCAACCAGCCAATAGGGAAGAGCCCCTTTGAGATAGTCTATGGATTACATCCTAGAGGAATCTATGAGTTGAGAGACTTGAAAGATAGAGTCAAGGCATGTGGATATGCAGATATTTTTGCTTATGCAATGCAGGATATACATAATACAGTTAGGAAGACTTTGACAGAAAACATCATGAAACATAAAGCCAAGGTAGATGAGAGTAGAAGAACAGTTCAGTTCATTATGGGTGACTTAGTCATGGTGCATCTTAACAAATCAAAACTTCAAAAGGGATTCCCTCACAAGTTGCAGATGAGAAGGATAGGTCCCTATCCTATCTTAGCTAAGTATCGTGTTAATGCATTTAGAGTTGAGCTCCTGGAAGATAGTGGACTATCACCTATTTTTAATATTGCTGACTTAGTCCATTACAAAGGACCACAACAAGACATGGCTTAGAGTCTCAAGGAAGTGATCACAGATGTGGAAGATCTCCAACTACCCCCTGCTACAGTCACAAGAGTTGATAGTGTATTGGATACTAGAGTCTGCAAATAGAATAGAACCAAAGAATACAACGAACACTTGATAAAGAAGCATAGTCAAACCAATGCTGATGTAGTACGGCTAAAGGAATCAGAGTTCAAGAAGATGGGGATTGATCCAAGCATCCCAAATCCAAGGGTGGATTGAAATTTTTGTTTTGGGGAGGATGGTGCAGGAGCACACCTACGCTAACCTCCATAGTTAGGGTGTTTTGGCTTGTACTTGACATTGGAAAAGTAAAGATATGTTGTTTAATTTGGACCTATAAGATCATTGAAATGTGGGCTAGGTGAGTTAGTCACTAGGACTAAGGTCACCAAATTAGCCATTGTTAGTAGTTTTTAAAATTCTTATTGTTAGAAGTTTAAGTTAGAGTCTTCAGTGTGTCTTAAACACATCAATGATGTTATAGAGATGCCATAAGGTCATGAATGATCTTGGATTCTCAAAATGAAGAGGTTAGAGATCCTAAAACTTAGGAAGTTGGCATAATGGCAAAGATGCCAAAAGTTGCTAAAAAGTTGTTATGACAACATTTGCAATAATTGCAAATGTCGCATGTAACTTAGTTACATAGGATTCTCTTGAAGCTAGGAGTGGGAAATCGACCAACGGGCCCTAAAAACATAGAAGATGGCATCTAATGGGGAAGGAGGCTTGAATCTCAAAGTTAGTCATTCATGGTAACAAGTTTTGCGTATTGAATATAGCTCTGCAACTCTATATTCAAAAAACCTGAGCTTTTTAGTGAGACAGTGATATCTAATGGATTGAATGCCTTAGTTTAGTTGTTGATTTGTGTTCATAGGATATTTTTGAGTGTTTTTCATTTAGCAAGGAGGTTTTTTTTGAGTTATTTTAAGCTATTGAATAAATTGTTTTGGATTTAGGGACTTCACTAGTCCTGTCCTGACCAGTTTGTCATTTCATGGCTCCCCCATGAAATCTAGCCATGGGATCTTCCTAAGGATAGATGGAAATTTTAGGAGAGTCAATGGTCTATATATATGTAGATTTAGGAGTCATGAAAGGTCGAGTTTCTATTTTTAGTGCCAAGCCCTAGGCAAGCATACACTATCCACTTAGAGGTTTGGAGATGAAACAGTGAGCATATCTTGCAGGGTAAAGAAGTATTGTATGGGATACGTGTATTTCTATGTAGGGTATAGTAATATACTAACATTCTATGAGGATTAAGTTCATACCAATCCATTAAGACCAAGTTTTGAGAAATTTTTAAACTGTATTGCAGACAGTCCTAGAAATTAGGCCTATTAGCCCTATTGGATCTAGATTGTAGGAATCCTATGTACGGATGACCTAGGGGATTAAAAATTTCAAAACATCTTGTAAAATGATAAAGGGTATCTAAATGTGGGATTGGATTTTCAAGTTTTTGGGAGAGTTTTGAAAGAAATAGGAAAAGGTCACTATAAAAGGCTACAAGGCAATAAGCCCAATTAGACCTCTTGGAGGCTAAAGTTTGAACTTGATTAAAAAGGGTTAAGGGATCCATAAAAATGGAGTCAAATGGGAACATATGCATGGATTAAAATATTCTTAGCACCCCTGCAAGGAATCATGAATGCTAGAGTGGAGTTGGCACTTAGACCCTTCTAAGGGTAGTAGGAGAAGTGAAGAATTGAACTAACTAAAAGGTGTTAGTCTTTCAAGGTGAAGCACAAGGGTTAAAACTTTTAGAGAAGAGTTTGAATTGGAATTAGTTAATCATATAAGCCAATCAGGACCTAGGGGAGGCTAGGTTCCTAGAAGAGACAAGCTAGGTGTCTTGGATGAAGTGCTAGCAAGCCTTATAACACTCACACCATATTGGTATCAGAGCTTGATTAAGATCAAGCTTGTGGTGGATGTTTTAGCCTACTAAATTAGTTGGAGAGAATACACCAGTGAGAGTAGTAGAAGACAAAACCATGGTTACAAACTATAAGAAATAATAATGGAAGAGAAAAGGAACATAAACAATCCAAGAGAGCTAGAAAAGGGATAAATGTTACCATGAAAAGTAGATCCAAGAGCGTTCATCAAAAGAGCCAAAGACAAGGGAGACAAGATATTTTATAAGGGGAAAAGAAAAGAAAAACCCCTTTGTGATATTATGAATGAGGCCATAGCCTAGAGAGAGAAAAGAGAGAGAAAGAGTGCAATATACACATTACAATAACTTCTTCATGGATCATTCTTCATCCTTGCATTACGTGAAATGAGAGGGGAGCATCTCTTAAATAGAGATGAGAGAGAGGAGTTGGAATGTAACTCCCAAGTCTATGAATGCCACCATTCATAAGTGTGTGTGACATGTGTCAAAATCCTCTTAAGGAGGAATAAACTACTTTCCTTATTAAGGAATTACATAAAATGAGTTGTCCTCCCACTAGAGGACAAAATACATGTAGGGATTCCATAGGAATCTCCTATTTAAAATACAAGTAAAGATTAGATATTCTAACACCCCCCTTTAATCTTTACTTGGGGTGTTTACAACAAGGGGTATAAAGCCCAATTTTTACAAAAATCTGCAACTTGTTCTTCAATATAAGGAAGAAATTGTTTTGTCTTCAAGTTTGCAAGTGGTTTGCTAAGAATGTGATGTACAAGCAGCTGTGGTAGAGCCAAGAGAAGTGGATGAGTCCTTAAACTATGTTCAAGTGGAAGTATATGTGTATCTTTGAGTATTCTTGTGATTCATAGGACATGTGGAAATGAATTGATGTATTTAGTGTGCCTTGATGGATCACCTAAAACATAGAACAAGAAACAAGACAACTATCCACAAGTAGAATTCAATCTCATATACAAGTTAGTATATATTGTGAAATTTGAAACATCAAAGTATAATTTAAGGAAAATGTCATAGGGAAAACAAAGATATAGATAAAGATAAATGTAATTTGTTCACCAAAATGCAATGGAGCTAACATGATATCAAGATAGAATAAATGCTCAAAGTCTCAAAATTAAAATTTAGGTAAGAAAAAATAATCAATGCTCTCATGAGAGAAATATACTAATACACAAATGACCACAAACAAGGTGAACTAATGAAAACCTGCATCAACATTGCATCAATCACATGGATATAGATAGTCCACTAATGAGTTATCTCACTGCAAGAGAATGGGCTGCAGCACCACCACCTGCATAACTCACAATCTAAGCAATAAAGAATGCAGTGCATTATCACATTAGTATAATTATCAAAGAAATATGAGAGAGTCAAAGAGAAATATGTAGAATATGAGACTCAAGCAGAAGATACTTATTTTCTAAGCATGTTTACCATTGTGAACCATAAGACAGGATTATAAGAATTAATAACATATTGCCTTCAAGATAAAGTGAAACAGTAGGAAAGCCCATGAAAAATCATCCTCTCATTGAGGAACAGAATAAAGAACCATCCTCTCACTAAGGAATATAAAAAAGAATGATCCAATGCAACTTTCAAATGGAACAAGTTGATAAACATCAACTAAAGTAAGTGCATCCTAGTGCAACTTACAAATGGAACAAGTTAATCAACATCAACTGAAGTAAGTGCATCCCAGTGCAACTTACAAATGGAACAAAATGCTCTAAAAACATAAATTTTAACTATTCATGCTCATCAATAAAATGAGTTGATCAACATCAATTGAAGTAAGTGCATCCCAGTGCAGCTTACAAATGGAACAAAATGCTCTAAAAGCATAAATTTTAACTATTCATGCTCATCAATAAAATCAGTAATAATACTCATGAAGGCAATAGTGTAAGATAATCTCATAATCCTGAAAATTTGGAGACAAATGAAGAGCAACAATAATGTTATGGATATCAGGTAGAAAAATCCATTAATGGTGAACATGAGAACTAATTTGAAATAGACGATAGAACATAATTACTTGATCAAAAATAAGTTTATAGTTGAAAATACCCAGATTAATTGAGTAAACAAAATACTAAAGACAAGCAGAGATGAAACAATAAATAATAGAGATAAATAGAAAGAGGGTTGGAGTTTAACAAAATGTTAACTAATGGAATCAAGCGAGCAGCTTAATGTATAAAAAAAAATGTTTACCCTGATAATCTCAATTTCAGCGAAAAATAATCGAAATGAAGGTTCTTCCTATCAAGTTTGAACTAAATAAATTAAAAAAATTGAAATAGAGAACACAATTGCTGAATATAAACTACAATACGATGAAGTATAAGGGAAAGAGAATCTAAAACTGTAATTTAATGAAAAATAGTAAAAAGAATATTACAAGAATATTTTAAAACTTAAAAAAATTGTTTAAAGATAAAAACAAATTTGTTTTGTAATTAAATAAAAATATATTAATAAAATGAAAATGGGTTTAAGATGAATTTGAGAAACATAAAGTGAGCCCAAATGTATAATTGTTTAATAGTATTTGTTAAAAAAAATTAAAATTGATTTTAAAGATTAAACTATATTTTGATAAAAAAAAATAAACTTTGATAATAACAATATTAAGCAAATATGATAAATAGAAGAATTTAAAAAATAGAGAGATGAAAAGATAAACTATTTTTGAGGATAAAATGTTTTGAAAAAACAAGTAAATTTACTCTTGAAATGATATCGATTGAAGCTAAATTAAAACTATAAAAGCATAAGTTTAAAAAACTATTTTAAAAAAAAGATGAATTAAACTATAATAATGTTATTAAAAAATAAAATTCAAACTAATTTTAAAACTTTCAAAGTAATAAACAAAGGAATACTTGCTGTGTACAGCTGAGATACGTTCAAACTAATTTTAAAAAAATAAAGATTGCCTGCAACTAATGGTGAAAAAGGCACAGCTCCGAAGCAACATTAATATCTATTACTTACTTATTTAGTTCACTAATTAATTGGAACACTAATAGAAGCTGATGTAAAGTGAGTTAGCTGCATAATTGGAAGGAGGCTAAAAAAATTTCTCGAATCTAGAATGTTGCCCAAGAAAACCACCAATCATCCATCCTAACAAGAAAGATAACTATGGGAAATTTGAATTTGGGAAAAGCAATTGAATGAAATGAAGATTAAGTTGCTTAAAATAATATAAAGATAAAACATGTATTTTCATAAGAAAACTGTTGGATTTATATTACTTAATAAAAAATCTGTAATCTTCAAGGCTGGATTAAAATGCAAGATCTAAAATTAATGAGTAAGGAAAACAAAGTGAGTAGTGGAAACTGGTCACAGCACTTCTAGACTAGAGCGCAGTGATTTTTGGAGGGTGATAGGCTGGCCGAGTGTTGATACTGCCTACTTTGCAAAACTCGCTCGAGCGGGCCTCCCATTTATAGCTGAGAAAAGCTATAAAAGGCTAATACAATGATAAAGAGGTCAGAGAAATGGTGAAATGGTTGAGAGTTTGACAGAGAATAATTTCTGATATGCATGATATGCCCTGTGATAACTGCAACAAATTTCAGAAAAAAGCAAGATAGGCTGAAGTGATTCAAAGTTGATTTATTATCATTTCTAAAATATGAAAAGATTTGAAAACTCTTTATATAAAGGAAATGTTATAAAAAAGGAGGCAAGAATTTAAAGGAAAAGTCAAATAGTTGAAAATATATAAACTTGCAGGTATGAACTATGAAAAGAAATATGGCAGAGTTGGAAATAAGGAAAATAAAACCAAATTGATGCAAATAATTTATTTAAACAATGTATATAACTAATGTAAATAATGTATTTAAGCTAAAAAAAATTGATTAAACATTTTTAGTATTAAAAGAAGGTCAAACAATTTTAAAAGGGTTATGGTTAGAATTATATTAAACTATTTAAAAGGGAGAGTCAAAGAGTTAAAAAACTATTCAAATTAAAGAATAAAAAAGAATGATAAGATGAGGGTAAAGATGCCAAATAAAAAAAAATAAACTAAGCAGAGGGCAGACAGGAAGAAACATTACTGCAAGAATATAGCCTTGACCGAATAATACTTAAAAGGAATATGTAACTGGTGGGTAAAGTGTTGAGGCTGCAGTACGAAGAGTGATCAGAGATTGTGTGCTTATCCCTCGAGTGCCTAGAAGTATATACCACTCCCAAGTTGTGGGAGTGTTTTTGTCAAATATATATGACCTCCTACCAAAATATGAGATGATGATGGCTATAGCGCAAAGGTGCATGAAAAAAGAATACGTGACTCCACCGATATTAGACAGAGCTATCATCAAGTATGACTTGCATTAGTCAAGGGCATGGGTGGGAGGAATAATCCCAAGCCATGAATTAGAAACAAACATGGTGATGGTTCAGTTACTCGACATATTGAAGATCAGTTTAGTGAACAGAGATCGAGGTTACCTGCGATATGAACTAACTCACATAGCTTGCATGCTCACATCAGAGATAATGGTAGAAGTGTTAGTCATGTTTGATGCTATTTTACTGATAATACAGTATTCCACCGGGGCGCCAATACCAGACCCAAGTGGGAATACATCTGAAGGGGACAACTTCAGAGTAGTGGAGATGGAAGAATCAGAGGCATGAACATGGAATGGATAGAAGATACTAGAGAAAGGAGTTAGAACAGAAAAGCAAAGTTGCATTTTGATATTAGAGCAACATGCATTGAAATGTAATCAGATTTGAAGTTATTAATATAAAGTGGATTTGAAATGATAAAATAAGAAAAAAGGCTATTGAAAATAACTCAACCATTAATATGCATGCCTTTTAAACAACATTAACAATGATTAGAATAACGAAGGACAAATATATTATGTAGTTCAATAATACTAAATAATAGGCATTTTGAAACCCTTGCGGTCTCCCAACAGAGGGTAATACCATAAGCTTTAAAGATTAATGCATATATGAAACTAAGATAACTAGGAAGTAAAAAGGTAATGGGTTTGGTGGTGAACCGTCCAAACCAAAAAAGGTTAGAATTCTAGATAAATAAACTTAGGTCTGGCGGCAAGCCATCCAGGACTAGTTAAACAAAAAAGTTAGATAAAAAAAGAAAACCTGCAACCAATGTTAAATCTACAATAAAGTAATAAAACTATAAAACCATAGATTAGATAAAAATCTCCAAGCAAGGAGTGCTCCATGGATGGTAACCTTCATCACCTTCCCACTCAAAATGAGGATTAGTAACCAGCTCTGATACCATGTAAGAAATAATAATGGAAGAGCAAAGGAACATAAACAATCCAAGAGAGCTAGAAAAGGGATAAATGTTACCATGAAAAGCAGATCCAAGAGCATTCATCAAAAGATCCAAAGACAAGGGAGACAAGATATTTTATAAGGGGAAAAGCAAAGAAAAACCCCTTTGTGATATTATGAATGAGGCCATAGCCTAGAGAGAGAAAAGAAAGAGAAAGAGTGCAATATGCACATTACAATAACTTCTTCATGGATCATTCTTCATCCTTGCATTACGTGAAATGAGAGGGGAGCATCTCTTAAATAGAGATGAGAGACAGGAGTTGGAATGTAACTCCCAAGTCTATGAATTCCACCATTCATAAGTGTGTGTGACATGTGTCAAAATCCTCTTAAGGAGGAATAAACTACTTTCCTTATTAAGGAATTACATAAAATGAGTTGTCCTCCCACTAGAGGACAAAATACATGTAGGGATT
>MU226429.1:3314504-3332335 GCA_018584345.1 Thuja plicata
CTTTGGGTAAAGATACTACTTCTAGTTCTTTACATCTTACTAAGTTGATAAATGCACAATGGAGAATAGTCGAGCTTATGGCTGAAGATGGTCGAATAAGGGCCAAATTGATAACTATTCAGACAAGTCTGTTTCCTCACTTGGAGGTAATATAGAAGGAACTTTCAATTATAAGGGAGTTATCATAGAGAAATGCAAATTATCGATTGCAGAAAGTTTAGTGAGTCTAGCTGCCAAGCTAAAAATAAAATTGGAAGTTATGAAGATTGCAAAGGAAAGCTTGGATACTACATTTGAATCCACCCTGCAGCTTCATAAACAATTTTTGTATAAGTAAAACTTAACCCCACCAGCAATCAGTGACAAAAATAAGGGGAAGTTGGTAAGGAAGTATGAAAGGATATAGTATGATACATCAGTACAGTATAGGTACACTTGTATATAATTTTTGAAGGCATGTAAACTTTTTGTATGAGTTATTCCAAGTATATTCCTAGGGGGAGTACTTAGTGTACTTAGGCAATATTTTGATGAAATGAATGGAAGTAATGATAAGTGTTTTTTCCACTAATATCAAAGGGGGAGATTGTTAATCTCTAAGTTTTGTTGATGATTAGTGACCAACACTTAGTCATTCAATTAGGATGTTTTAGTTGGCTATCACTGTGGCTGAGCTAAAACTATGCAAGGCCGAGCAAAATTGATGAGCAGTTTTTAGTTTGCCTAGATACATTACCGAGCCGAGTAGGACTCAGAGATGTTAAGTGCCAAGTGACAGAGAAGTCAAGTGCCTAGGAAAATAGTTTTTGTATACATGTCTAGAATGATACAAACTTCAAAGATAAGTGATTTGGCCGACTTGTATAAGCTTTTTGGGCCAAATTATGTATGCATTTAATATTTTTGTACGGAGTTAGTTATGCATTTAATTGTTTTATCCTATGAATGACCTACTGTAAACAATTGTTATACCATCAAGGTATGGGTATCAGATCTTGATCATTGATCTAGATCTCGCTATCAGATTTGAATAGGTATATTAGATTGCTTCAAAACCCTTATGTGTAAGGAGAGAGCAGACAAATTGTCTAGTGACTGCATTTTGAAGTGAAATGCACAGAGGGTTATTTTTTTAAGAAGCAGAGATCAAGAAGAGTGTAAACACAGTGAACAACAGAGTAAATTTATATCAGATTATGAGATCATAGAAGGCACTAAAAAGAGGAGATCCATCATCAGCATCAGAGTGCATAATGAAGGATCAATACTTGAGACATTCTAATCATTGTATCAGATGAAAATCTCTTAACAGAATGGTTCTATCAGACCTTTCTTAATCTCCTAACAGAGTGCTTACTTCATTGTAAGTTCAAATCCTTTCACAAGGTAGATTGTAATGATCTTAAGCTCTTAACCGGGCAGACCTTTAACAGGGTAGATTATATTTTGTAATCAACATTTGTAACCTTAACAGGTACACTTTATTATTACAGTAGTGGAGAATTTTTTGGGTGTCATCCCCACCCCAGTTTTACCTATTTGGGTTTCTAGGTTACCAAGTTATTGTATTATGTGTTATTTATTTCATTGTGTGGATGCTATCTAAGATTAAATTAGATTCATATATGTATGAATGTGGATTAGTTTGTTTTAAGTGTTTAATTTTGAAGATCTGATTCACCCCCCCTCTTAGTATCTTGCTTTCCCATTATTGTATTTCCAACAGTTAGCTGCCAGGGGAGAAAACTGTTGTGACCTAGAGACTATACACCAAGTTAACCACTAGTAGTGTAGTCGCTAGGTCGCAAGATGCTAGTAGTTAGGAGCCAAACATCAAGTGATCAGGAGATTAAGAGGGTCACTAGGTCACTAGATGATGGCACTTAGTATGAAAAGATCAGGAGATTAGGATATTGAGTAAAGTTGCGAGGTCAACAGATCTAATGAGGGTTAGTGAATTGATCTAGAGACTTAGAGACTACACTATCCAAGTTAACCGCAGTTGAGGCATGGTCAAGGTGAATTCAAGTTAAGCTCATTCAAAGACTTAGAGACTAAAGGTAGTCTCCAAGTCTCCCAATAAGCCCATGGTTAGCAAATTCCTTTAGAGACTTAGAGACTAAGTTAGTCTCCAAGTCTCTAGATAAACTCGAGGTTAAAGAGAACTTTCAAAGATCTAGAGACTGCTTAGTCTCCAAGTCTCTAGATGAGAAGGGGTTAAAGGTGAGTTAAAAAGACCAGTTTGGGGCATCAAATTAGAGCATGCAACATGTCAAATTTTGGTGAGTTGTGAGAAAAATCAGCATAAAGGGTAATTAAAAGGCAAAATTGAAATATTAAATAAAATCATTTCAATTCAATAGTTTTACTATTGAAAAAGGCACAAATATTTCAAAATTATTCAAAAAATATTCACGAGAGTCAAAGTTTGATTAATGTTTCTATTAGAAACACTGAGAGGGGGGGGGGTGAATCATTGTTTGTCAATTATCTTTATTTCAAAAACTTTAAACTTAAATCAAATAGATAAAAACTGAAGCATAACACAGCAACACATAACGCAAGATATGATTATGGGGAAACCTTGATTAGAGGAAAACCCCAGTGGGAATTAGTACCCACAAATGAATGTACTATTCTTATGAACCTGTAAGAATTCCTTTGCCCTTTAGGAGAAGTCTTTACAATGCAAGTATAATGAATCTATTAGGAGTCTTTACAAAACCCTATTAAAGGTGGTTGGCTCACTACCAGAGCTCACTACCTAATAGGATGAAGGCTACAACCTTCAAATAATAGATATACATTATATCAAAAGATGAACTGCTATAATGACATTGTTGTCTGATCAGTTCCATTTATGCATTGATGCTTTAATCTCTTGAAGACTTCTACTTCATACTAATTTTCTTATGTTGCTCTTCTTAATATCTTATGTACTTATTTTCCATTCCACACTTAATACAAAAGTGCATGTCTAATATATATACATGTCTGAATAGATGTGACCAAAAACAAGGCCTTAGTCGGCCCAAAAAAAACATACACAACCCTTCCAAACAAATTGGGTTAAGAATGTTTACATGATTGTTAAAGAAATAATTAAAAACATATTACAATAGGTGCATGGCCATTAAAAACTAGAATATTATGCGCTAATCTAAAATCTAAAATCGGCTTCATACTCTATTTTCTGAATTGCCAGTGGCTCTTTAACTTCCTATAACTTCTTTGTACTATCATACCATACCATGTGTGTATAGAATAAGATTAATTACATGTCATAAAGCTTAAGTATGAAGGCGCATAGTCTGACTTGATCATAGGCATGTACGCTAGTGCTCTGATCAACTACATATCTCTATACTACTCTATTTTCTATACTTAGCCATTTTTGATCTTCAAAGTTTACTGTCAAAACATAATATGACTTTGTTTCCATAATGAAAACACAAAATAAGTCATATACACCCTGAGTGTCAACTTTCCAATAGTCTCCCCCTTTGTCATTAATGGAAACAAAGGAATGTGGCCAAGTTACTTAATCTTTGACTTAACAACAAAAAACTGTACATCATAACTTTGGCTATATATATCATACTCCTTATATACATAGACTACTCCCCTTTGACATTAATGACAAAGGTGTAAAAATTTGTAAGTCTCTAGGTACTTACTTAGAGTACACATCTAGATACACAATCTGAATAGTCTTGATCTCTTGCTGCCAAAATGCCTTCAGTGCATCAACAATCTGAAGATGGGCGCATAATGCATATGTGAGTTTCTCCATCTTTGTCAGATCCATGTAGGGGCCTTGATCATATGTGAAAATTGTTGCATCTATCTATTTTATGTTCTCATTCAAGACAACTAAGGAGGGCGCTAGTGCATTTATTACTTGTGTTTTCCTGATCCTTATCTTGTTGATCTCTACCTTGGCCTTTTCAATCTTACCTTTCTAACCTTGATAGATGTTGTTGTAGATGTTGATGTCTTGGGAGGATGTTTCAACTGATTTCCTGATGTTTTCAACCAACATGTCTACTTCTTCAATCTTCTTGATGTGCTCAGAAGTGAATTTTCCTCTGTCCATACAATTTGCTATCACCTTCCTGCCTTTTTCTGCTAACTCTTTTATACTTGTTTGACCAATCTTCAAGGAGTTGAGATCTAATTGGAAGTTCTTAATAAAATCATCTAATCTTCCTTTTTTTACTCATCCTCTATAGTTTTAGTAGCTGAATCTACTAAACTTGTGATGTTTGCTTTGAAGCAAGTCAATATGTTGTCAACATCATCCACTGACTGGATATTTGCCAATTTCTTATCTGCTGGTACTAAGTCATTCAAAATATTTGCTGACTCTAGAAAGAGAGGGTTTCTCATAACTTGTTTCTCTTTGGCTTTCTCCATGGCTAATACACTAATTTTAATCAGGTCTTCTTCTCCCTAACCATCTAGGTTTTCTGAGTCAAGGGTCAAGCTTGATAATAATGATACTAATGGTTTGCTAGATGGAGTGAATATAGTATTTTGACTAATATCCATGAATTCAATTTTCACTAGGATCTCCATAGAGGGTGGTTCATTAGGTTCATCCTTTCTCTCTTCATTTTTACATGTTTTTTCTTCTGTAGGAACTTGTTCTTGCTAAAAAGAAGTGTTATCAGTGCATACTTTCTCTGCTTCTTTAGTACTTACAAATGCTTCCTCAAACTTATTTAGGTCATTTTCTGAGGCTAACATGGTGATCTCAACATCATTTATCCCAATGGTTTCATCTTAATCCTTGATTGTATTAGAGGGTGATGTAACTTTGGGCGCTGAACCCTATGGACCCGTCATAGGAACATTTGGAATCTCTAATTCTTTATCCTATTTGGGAGGGACTGGAGTCACTTTAGCTATAGGCGTTGTTGATGGATACATGTGTCTATCCAAAAATACTTTCTCAAATGCTCTTTCAGTCTCTTTTCCAACCAACTCATACTCTTTGTTCATGAGGTGAAGAGTTCTTGTTTTGGTTCTTAGATGAGGTTTTACCAAATCTAACAGAATTGCTTTCTCATCATGTGAGAAAATAGGGAGAATATTGTCTAATGTTTCTTCTCTAATCCTCTTCCTCTATTGCTTGTCTTTTCAATAGGTCTAATATGTTCCATTAATTTTCTGGAATGACTGTCTTGAGTTTTAATACTGACCTTTTAAACTTGATCATGTGAGAGATAATCATTGAATATATCTCTGATTTATCTATCTCTTGGTACTTGTCATACAGATTTGAAATTGAATCTAGTCTTCCTTCATTAATGATTCTATTTCTTAAGACTGTTAGACTAGGTCTGAATCCTACCTCGAGAGGGGCTTGAGTGTTCTTTACTTTTCTCCTTGTTGTCCTTGAGGATGGGTGACCTGTGGGAACTTGCTTCCTTCTTCTAGTCATCTTGCTTGGTATTGATGGTGGAGAGGATTCCAAGTCAATAGTATTTGAGGGCACAGATGTACCTTCATCAGATTTCTTCTCCTTCTTCTTGGGGATACAATCAAATTTTTCTATTTTTACTTCTGTAGGAATTTGCTTAAGTTATTTTGCAATCTTAGCTTCCCTAGATTTATCTAGGTCTTCTTGTGTGACCCCATAAACTTTTAGGATATTTGATGTAATCCTTGATGCCTTTCTTTTATTATCTACACTATATAAGACAAAATCAACTCGATTTGTCTTCTCTCTATATGTGCCCCATCTTGGCTCTTTTGGATCTTTAGGCGCAGACAAAATAACTTGTGCATATCCTTCCAACACATGTTCGTTAACTTCATAACCAAGTGGGTGAATCCATTTGGTTCTTGGCTCAACTACTTCCATGCTAGTACAGTCAGTTTCCATGATGAAACATATGGTGTCCTTGTATTTCTCAACTATCTTCTCTGGTATTCTGAACCTCTTCTACATTTTGATCCTGAATGTTTTGATTTCCATGTCCATAGAGTCCTTTACATTTCTCTTTGATGTAGCCTTTAATGAAATTTGTGACATAGTAGGTTTTCTCCTGTCTAGGTAAAGATTAGAGACTTTACCAACAATGTGGAAGTATAGGTAGATAATCAAAGAGCCAAATCTGAATATTTTTCTCTTGTCATGCTTGATAGCTCTAATGTTCTCAATCAATTGTGAGCACAATATCTCACAGAGATTATATTGTGTGTTATCTATTACTATCCTTATTTCTACCAGAACAATAGCTGCGGACACACTATTCAGTCTGTTTGGATGCTGACACTTGTAATCAAGTATCATGGTGAGGAGTTTGATGTCTTCTTCCATAATGAGATCAACAGTCATCTCGCACCTATCACTTCTAGATAAGCAAGCCTGCTCAACCTATTTCTTTACATCCTTTCCAGTAGGAAGAATGGGTCCAACCTTGGAGAGTCGAGTCATCTTATAAATGAGGTCAGTAGTAATGTAGACAAGAAATTCACCAATCCAATACAGAGCATCATGTATCCTACTAAGTAGAATTTTAACCCATTCTAGTTCATAGAACTCATGTGCATTTGTGTACTCAAAAATAGGGTTATCAGTGAGATGCATATATTCATCCTTGAATGAGTAATCTGGTTTCATCATTGATTCCATGTGTGTTGTTATGTTGTTGTCACCAACAGACCCCTTCTTATAATAGATGTAAGCACGAATGTCCTCTGCATGGATGAATCCTAGCGGAGTCTTGGAGAATTCCCCTTCTACATCATCTAGCATAGAATTGAATGGATGCTTCTTAAAAACATATCTCTTTTTCTTAGAGATGTCAAACACTATAGGAGTAGCCATTACTTACTTGTAACTTGCTTAAGTAGGGTTTCAAGAGATTTTGAAATGATGCATCCGCTAGGGTTTCATTTCAACTTTGATTCATTTTTATAACCAACCAATAGTTTATCCTTCAACACTTCGATGCTAACTTCTATTGCACTCTCTGAATGCTCAATCTCAAATGCAAAGTTAGGATAAATATCTATTACTGAATTATATAAAAGGTTATTACAATTAATGCTTGTTGCCATAAGGCAATTTACATTGAGAATTTCAATCTTTGCTTCTGTCCAAGTTCAAGCTATGTGTCTATGCATACATCCTCATTTTGTCATCAATTACATGAATCCATAGGTGCATACTCAAAGGTGAGTATACCAACCACACAGGGGTTTAGAGCTAGAATAGCTCCCCCTAAGACCATGGGGTCAACTAACCAGAAGTAGAATTTGTGTCCACTATGGATGCATCTACTACCTTGTTAACATCATCATCTTTCTTTATTTCCACCCATATTTTACCTGAATCTTCTGTAGCTTTTACAAACTTGACTTCACCAGATTCTTCAAATAATCATTCTTTAGGCTTTTCTTTTTTTGAGTTCTTGACCTGCAAAACCTTGAGATATGTCCTGCTTTGTTGCATGAGTGACAAATGATTGGAGGTTTATTGATATTGTTTATCATGCTACACTGCTTGGTTATGTGTACATTATAATTACACATCTGACATGTAATGTTATGATACTTTCTCTAAGGTTGATTTCTTTGATTGTATTGATTCAGGTTTCTTTGGTTCTACTGTGATTGATTTCTTTGACTTGTTCTGCGATGAATATCCCCATAACCAAATTTGTTACATGAATAAAAATACCCATTGAAGGGTCTTACCTCTTTACAATATCTTTCCATGTTTCCATGCTTGTTACAAGCATAACAAGTTTGGTTAATTATCTTGTGTTCGTCTTTAGGAGGTTGTGTATTACCCTCTACAAGATTCTCAATTTTCTTTGCTTCTGTGGACTCTTCTTGTACTTTCTTTCTTTCTTGCATTGCATTGATTTCAATTTGAGCTACACTGTATCCAACACTAGTAGTATCACCTTTTAGCTTATGTACATAAAGTTGTGATTGAATTAGATTAGAACTTGTGTGTAATTTCTCAATTTTATCTTTTGCTTCTGATAATTCAGATTCAATCTTTTTCTTGATGCTTTCCAACTCCAAGATCTTCATATTTGCTTGCATAAGTTCATCATCTAATTGTTACTTTCTTTGGTTTTTTCTTCAAAATTAGTTAGGCTATCAGTAAGATGTTCATTCAGATCTTCAATCTTGTCCTTTAGAGACATGTTTTCTTCATTCATCTTTTTGACCATTTTTCCCAAATCATTTGTAGAGCAATCTTTCAGATCTTTCCTTAATTTTTTGATAAATATTTGGGAGACATCAACTTTTAGTTTAAGTTCTCAATTTTATTTTTCAGACCTGTCAAGATCATCAAGGGTTGCTTCATGATTCTTTTTCAGGTGTTTCTCTATTGTTGAATCCATGATATCCTCAAGTGGTAAAACTTTCTTTCAGAGGACCAAATCTCTGATACCAATTGTTAGAAACACTGAGAGGGGGGGTGAATCAGTGTTTTTCAATTATCTTTATTTCAGCAACTTTAAACTTAGATAAAATAGATAACAAATGAAGCATAACAAAACAACACATAACATAAGATATGATTACAGGGAAACCTTGATCAAAGGAAAACCCTGGTGGGAATTAGTACATACAAATGATTGTACTAGTCTTATGAACATGTAAGTGTTCCTTTGCCCTATTAGGAGCAGTCTTTATAATGCAAGTACAATGACCCTATTAGGAGTCTTTACAAAACCCTATTAAAGGCGGTTGGCTCACTGCCAGAGCTCACTTCTCAATAGGATGAAGGCTAGAACCTTCAGATAATAGATATACACTATATCAAAAGATGAACTACTGTAATGACACTATTTTCTGATCAGTTTCATTTATGTGTTGATGCTTTAATCTCTTCAAGACTTCTACTTCATATTGATTTTCTTATGTTTCTCTTCTTAATATCTTCTGTACTTATTTTCCATTCCACACTTAATACAAAAGTGCATGTCTAATATATATACATTCCTGAATAGACGCGACCAAAAATAAGACCTTAGTCGGCCCAAAAATAACATACACAACACTTCCAAACAAATTGGCTTAAGCATTTTTACATGAGTGTTAAAGACATAATTACAAACATATTGCAATAGGCACATGGCCATTACAAAATAGAATATTATGTGCTAATTCAAAATCTAAAGTTGGCTTCATACTCTATTTTTTGAACTGCTAGTGACTCTTAAACTTCCTGTAACTTCTTCGTAGTGTCATATTGTATGATGCATGTATATACCAAGCTTAATTACATGTCATAAAGCTTAAGTATGGAGGTGCATAGTCTGACTCGATCGTACGATGTGCGCTGGCGCTCTGATCAACTGCATATCTCTTTACTGATCTATTTTCTATACTTAGCCTATTTTGATCTTCAAAGTTTACTGTCAAAACTTCATATGACTTTGTTGCCATAATGACAAGACAAAATAAGTCATATACACCCTGAGTGTCAACTTGACAATATTTTCATTGGGTAATTTTATCCAAAATATGAAGTATCATATATCACCAGAAAGCTCTCGGAATGAGGATTTTGATTTTGTGAGCCATTTGAGTCCAGATCAGATTAGATTGAAGCAGTTGCAGATTGAAGTAGTTACAGATATTTTTGGGGATAGACAGGTGTTAGTGACTAAAATTTTTTCCTTTCTCCTATATCTGGTTTTTTATCCATGGTAACATGGATGTTGAAAATTTATGATGCTAGGCAGTATTCAGGCTCTTGGGTTTTATTTTATGTGTCTCTTTGTCTTGCAAATGTACATATCTAGATGAATTTTAATGAAGAATGATGGAATCCATGTTCATTTCTTGTCTGATGTCTTTGTGTATCTAGTTTTATTTCTTGTGTATTAACTTGTAAGATATGTTAATATACCAATTATAAGGTAGTTATGATCTTGTTTTTAAGTTTCTTTCAAGGAGAGAGTCAATCTTGGATACAAGTTCTGAGAATTCAAAGGTTTATACATAAATATGATGTCAAGGAACTAGAATGAGAAGAGTGATTTGTAAGGCATTTCACTTGGTTTCTTTGAGTTTGGAGTTACAGTTTTCTGGGAATGCATGTGTGTTTGACTCTATTGCCCAATAGATAAGGTACTAGTCTTGATTTGTCTAGTAGTTTTCTTCATCAAATCATTAAATCTATTCATTTTCCCTTTCCTGTTTAGGAGTAGAGATGTGTACAAGTTGAATTGAATAGTGCAAATATGTTTGGTGATTCCTTGTAGAATTGAATCTAATAGGTTAGCCTGTTTGAGCCTTTGGGTTCGAAGAGAAGAAGGGTGAATATCATTGTTGGTACTTTGACCATTTCCTTGGTTCTTAGCAGATCATACATGTGGGATGCTGTAAAATATTGGTTGAGTTGAACTCTCATGTTTTATAAGTCTGAGAACTATCCATGGTCGCATCTGCATAATGAGGTTTAGCTAGTGAGTTATATGTATGCAAATTTTAGCTTGTTTTAGGTGTACCCACCTAAGTGTGTGGAGCTCAAAGAAGAAGGAGGATCAAATCCTCATTAGTTAGTCTTTTATTTCTCCTTATTTTGCAAGAATGAGTTGACTCTTGTGAGCTAGACTAAAATACCTAGGTCTGGTTTGCATTGTCACTTTTAGAACTTAGGGATACAAGAAAAATCACTAACAGATGCATATCTTAGTCTACTATAGAAGAAAAGTATGTTGCTACTACTGCAAACTGCTCAAATATTGCATGGATCAAACAGTTACTGGAAGGTATGCATATAGAAATTATTAAACCAGTAATTATCTACTGTGATAATACAAGTGCAATGAACATTTCCAAAAATCCAGTCATGCATGCTAAAACAAAGCATATTGTCAATAAGTATCATTATTTGAGAGAACAAGTTCAATAAAAAGGAGGTAATACTTGAGTATGTGTAATGAAAGGAATAGTTGGCTGATATCTTCACCAAGCCACTGCCCAAGAATGCATTTGAATACTTGAGAAAGAGACTAGGGGTCAGACCCTTGTCTACTGGTTAGTAAGATGACTAGAAGGCTGCATCCGCCTATATATTATCATAATATAATTCATGTTAATGCAAGAAAAGAGATGGAATTCAAAGATACATCTATACACAATGAGGTATTTATCTACTCTGAACACAAGAGTTGTTATATTGTGGATGGATTGAGAAATTCAAGGAATATATTATGGATAGAAAGGATTTGTTTGGCATTACTGTCAAAAATATTTGTTTGGCATTGTTGTCAAAGGGAGAGATTATATCCATTATCACCTCAGGGAGATATTATATCCATCAAGAAGAGATTATAACATTAGGGAGAGATCATATCCATTACATTATCCAAAGGGAGAGATGTAAACACAAAGGGAGAGTACATACAAAGGAAGAGAATTACTGACAAGAGACATCAAAAGAAGAGAACAATCAAAGGGAGAAAATTTGACATAGAAGAAGAACACACCACATCAGAGAAAGAAAGATTCTACATCTATCCAATGAAGGGATTAAAGATAGAGAGAAAGTTGCAAGAATCAAATCTAAAGCTATGAGAAACTTATCGAGGACCAAATATTTGTATTAGTTATAGTACGTAAGATCGGTAGTTTGATGAACTTTAAATGTTATATTTTATATTGTATTAGTTATTATATTAGTGTGATAATGTAGTGTGTTTCCATCAATGCCAAAGGGAGAGATTGATGAACTATAACTGATTGAATGTTTGAAGATATTAAGTTGATGATCATGAAAGACATTAAATCAGTTAATGCATTGTATCGTCATTGATGTCAACTTGATATAATCTATATGGTCATGGAAATACTGCTAAAGACTTCAAATAACCAATGAATCAAAGGCTATGCTATCATTAATGCATATAAGTCAAGTATTCATAAAGTGAATGTATACACTGACGGATAAAGTAAAAGATAAAAGTCACAGTGTTACCCGACGAGCCAATGCACAAAATTAACAAAGAGAAAGGTCACAGTGTTGCCTAACAAGAAAAGAATAGTGTAACCCAACAAACATAACTACAGTGTTTCCTGATGGATAAAACAAAGGATGAAGATCTCGAAGAAAACTGAAGTCACACTGACAGAATAGTCAGTTGTCATCGACGACTACCTAAAGTATTGATTGACAGAACAAAGAGTTCAGAAATGACAAAATGCTTAGTTGTCAAGAGATAAAAATAGACTTAATTGATACTTGTCATTGTTTTAATCGACAAGATAAAGCCAAAGATAAGTAATTGATTTAAATTTGATTTTTCCAGTGTGCAATAAGATCTCAACGAGATAAAACTGGAGTTTTTATTTAAATCTAATTTACGAGAATTGTGGATCATGCCAAGATCAAGAAAGCTAAGAAATGGTGAAATCATGTCTATATAGAGACAACCTAATTAATTAAGAATTTGGGGGAAAGAGAATAAAAGTGATAAGAGGAAAGATGCTAAATAAATTTTGAAGGAGAAGAAATTCTTCATTCAGATCTGATCAACAAGCTGAGGAAAGAGATGGATTCTATAGACACCAACAAATAGTGAGACAGCATCACAGAGTAGAACAATGTGGAGAAAAGGTATTAAATTGATTATATTGATCAGAGAGGTAATGCACTTACAATAGATCTAAAAATATGCAATCCAAGTTCTATGTATGAATATATCACTTTACTATTTCAGTTTAACCATTGAAGAATCAAGTCTCTTAACCGAGCAGGACTTAAAAGTCTTCTACAATTGAGATACATCCCAAGCAGTATCAAAAAGTTTGATCACAAAAAGTAGCATTGAATATTATTGATACCTATTGATAGGCCAAGTGAGTGTTTGATCAAGGATGGTAGCATTAGATGCCAGATACTAAGTGACAAACTACTCTTTAAAATCTTCTAAAAAGGTCACACCTAACAGTGTGTTTGTAACCTTTAATAGGGTTGTCTCTTAATCGAGCTCACTTCAGAAGAGTGAAAATTTGGGGTATCGGTCCCAGTGTTTTTTTCCCTTACCAGGGTTTCCACATTAAAAATCCATGTGTTATGTGTTTATGTTTCATTACTTTACTGTTTTACATTTCACATAAGCTATTCTGGATTGATCGGTATACACTAGTTATTTACTATGTTTCGGTAAATAAAAGACTGCTTATTAGTAAACATACAGATGAAGGTTTTACAAAGGATTCTGACAATTAGTAATTTGTTATAAGTATTTCAAGGCATTCATCTTGTAGGATTGAGTATAACTAGAGGCTTAAAAGTGGTAATAAGTTGTAAGGGTTGATTTAAGGATTAATTTTTGAGGCCACTGATTCACCCCCCCTCTTAGTTATTACTAATAGTCTCTACTCCTCTCTAGAACACTCTACTTCCATCTCTAAATTAACTTGTGTTGAATTGGCACGTCTATGACCTAGTCCACGTACATGATCTTGTCGCGTAATCGGAGGACTCCAACACAAGTATAGGAATTGTTTAAGTTGAAAAGTCATGTTTTTAAATTGAAACGAAAGGTTTAAGTTGATTAAAAATGTTTTAAGTTGAAATAAAATGGTTAAACATAATATTTTAAGGTTCCTAGAGTTGAATCTATGCTCTTATACCAAAATTTCATGCCCAAAATTTAGGGCAAAAACACACCAACAACTTTTTTTGAGACATATTACTTACTAAGGTTGTAGTTACAAATGTCCAAGTGTCTAATATATTCCTTATAGAGTTTATTTCTTTGAAGGAATCACTAATTTCCTAAAGTTATTAGTTAGTAATCGATTGGGTCCGAGGGGGATCATGACCTACGTCAACATCCCTCAACTGATTTACTAGTGATAATTACAACTAAATATCCATATTAAAAGAGTATAATTTTCTAAATGATCCAATACTAATCAATATGCTAATGGGGTACTCATAGTTTAGCTTTCAATTTTATTAATTAAGCACCCCTTCTACTAAGGTTAAATGTCACATAGATCAGATTAATTCTTATTGACAAATCTGAATATCTCTAATTGAATTAATAGTAAAATATCATTTGATAGCATTTAATTTAAATTACTATAACTAACTCAATTATAATTTCCCATTAAATTTAATCAAGTTCGAACAAAAAATTATCATTTAATAAGTCATAACAATATTATTTAATTAATTAATATTGATTAAAAAACATCCCCCTTCTCAGACTTAATTTTCACAATGATCTATATAAACTCCTTCTATTTAATATATTTTAATGTCAATTATTTATTAAATTAAAAGACTAATCAACTAAATAAAAATTTCAGTCTAAGGTTTTTCTAATTATTATCTCTTAATATTCAAAAGGATGAAAATATTATACGTCCAAATACATTCAATTGTTATATTATTTTTTTCGAAAAAGGTGGTAGTGTCACTTAATATATTTTTATTAATATAAATTGGATCAAAGAGCTCCCAAAGAAAAGAATTAGCAAGAAAAACTTTGATCCTTGCTAAATAATACAAATAGATATTACGAAGTGAAGAAACCTAATAAACTAAAAAGATCCCTCATCTAGCCTCAGCTAGTTACATAAGTTAATAGAAAACCCACCTATAAATAAACAACCCTGACCCAAAGTACAAGTTTACATTAGGCCTGTAGGAAATTTATAAGTTTACAACATGCCTCTAAACAAAATGCATGCATATAATGAATACCAAATTATATATCTTTATTAAATTACATCTTAAAATAATTACCCAAAATTCAAAATTTCACATTCAAAAGAAATTAGGGAAATAATAATCCCACCAAAAGGCTTCACACTTAATTAGAAATAGATTAACATAATCTTATTTTAATAGATTTAATTCTTAAAATTTATTTGGGGAAAATGAGAGTTTAAAAAAAAAATCTCCCGCTTTCTCTAACCCTAATTCAAATTTAGGGTTAGGATGGGATTACAACTGATAAACTATAACTGATTGAATGTTTGAAGATGTTAAGTTGATGATCACCAAGCTACAAAAATTTAATGCAAGACATTAAATCAGTTAATGTATTGTATTTTCATTGATGTCAAATTGATATAATCTGATTGGCTATATGCATAGTGTCAAAGACTTTAGAGAACTAGAAAGATAAAGGTTATGCTTATAGTAATGAATAAAAGATCAGTACTCACTAATAGAATACAAATACCGATGAGCATTGCACCCTAACGGATAGAGAACCCCAAGAGGAAAGTCATAGTTATACTGACGAGAAAAATCCCAAGAATTACCAACGAGAAGAATCATAGTGTTACTCGACAAGAAGAATCACAGTATTGCCTAATGGATAGACAACCCTGATGGAGATGCCCGAGGAGAACTGAAGTGTTGACCAAAGCTAACAAAGAGTTAAAACACCAAAAGGAACTGAAGTTCAGAAATGATAAAAGTGATGACATGTAACTGATTGAATGTTTGATAATGTTAAGTTGAAGATGATGCAAGATATTAAATTAGTTAATGGTTTTTATTGTCATTTATTTCAACTTGATATCATCTATATAGTCATGTACATAATGTCAAAGACTTCAGAGAATCAATGGAACAAAGATTATGCTTTTTGCAATGCATAAAAGTCAAGTATTCACTAAGTGACAAACAACACCGACAGAGTGCACACCAGCGGTAAAGACAGAGAAAAATTCATAGTGATGCCTGACGAGTAGAAGACATTGTTTCCCGACAAGCTAAAAACAAAGTTTCCCGATGAGAAAGATCCAATATTTCCTGATAGATGGAAATCCTGAAGCTAACTAAAGTTGCACCGACGAAACTGGCAGTTGTCACCAACGATGAACTATAGAATTGACTGACAGAATAGAGAGATCAGAAAATGACAAAATATCTAGCTGATAGAGCTTAAGGATAGACTTAACTGGTTGGTTTATTTGTTTTATTCAACCATAGTTAAGTAATTTATTTAAAGAAGATTTATACAGTTGGTAAGAAGATAATTATGAGATAAATCAAGAGTTAAAGTTGTAAATCAAATTGGTTGGATTTTTTTTATGCCAAGAATCAAGAATTAAGGAATATCATGTCTATATAAGAGACAAGCATAATTCATTTTCACAGGAAATTAGATACACAGAAGGGGAGTGAATAGAAAGAAGATTCTAAAAAGAAACTAGTGAAGGATAAACTTCATACAGTCTTGATCAATCAAGCTAAGGGAGAGCTAAAGAATTCTGCAGACACCGAAAAGTAGTGAAGCATAGCATCAAAGAGCAGAAAGTGTGGAGCACAAAGGAATTGAATTGATACATTGATCAGAGAGTTATTGTACTTAAATAGATCTGAAAATCTGCAATTCAAGTTGCATTAGAAATAGGTCATTGTGTTTCAGTTTAACCATTGAAGCGTCAAGTCTCTTAACAGAGCAGGACTTAACAGTCTTTTATAATTGAGGTATATCCTAAAAAATTACCAAAAGGGTTGATTCATGAAAGTAGCATTGAATTCGCATAAAGCCTATTGACATCCTAAGAAGGAGGTTGATTCAAGGATGGTAGCAAGATTTTCCTAAAGCCTATTGACAATCTAGAAAGGAGGTTGATTCAAGGATGGTAGCAAAATAGATGCCAGATACTAAATGACAGCCTATGTATAAAATCCTCTAACAAGGTCACACTTAACAGTTTGTTTGTAACCTTTAATAGGTTTGGCTCCTAACATGGTTCACTTTAGAAGAGTGAAAATTTGGGGTACCGGTCCCAGTGATTTTTTCCCTTAATAGGGTTTCCATGTTAAAATCCATGTGTTATGTGTGTATGGTTTATTACTTTATTGTTTTACATTTCACATACACATTTGTGGATTGATTGATATACTCTGCATATTTATTGAGCATCAGTAAATAATTTTTACTGCTTATCGGTAATCAAGGAGAATAAGGACATACAAGGTAAACTGACAGATAGTTAATTATTTCAAAGTATTTCAAGGCATGCATCTTGTAGGGACTTAATAATCTGAGGTGTAGTGATTGGTGGATTAAGGTTTAAAGGATAAAATTTTTAAGGCCACTGATTCACCCCCCCTCCCCCTCTCAGTTATTACTAAAAATTGGTATCAAAGCTTGTGTGCTTAGAAGGAAGGTTTCAAGACCTAAGTAAAGATCACAAGATGAACAGAGGAGATGTGCCCAAGTTGAACAAAGACAACTTTGCTTCATGGTAAAGCAGGATAATACTCCACTTATCAGGCATTGGCAATGATATTACTCAATACTTAGATATTGAATATGTGTTTCCTACAGGACCATTGATAGTAGATCAATTGAGAGTGAAGCATGAGCATAACTGCATGGTTATAGAGCTTTCTTCCTCACTCTCTGATGCTAAATTTTAAGATGTCAAAGATTGCAAAACTACAAAGGCAATGTGGGACAAACTAAAGCTTGTACATGGAGGTGATACAAATGCTCTGAGAGCCAAGGTAAAAAGCCTTAGAGGAAAGTTTGATGATCTCAGAATGAAAGAAGGTGAAAACATCACACACTAAAGTACAAGAATAAAAGAAGTAGTCAATGCTATACGAGGTGTTGGAGGTACACTTGAAGAGGAGACAGTGGTAACTAAAATCTTAAGAACCTTATTGCCTGTATATGCTATTAGAGTCTTTGCTATTCAATAAATGAGAGAATTAGCAAAAAATATAGTTACGCTTGATAGCCTAATTGGTAGACTGATTTCATTTGAGATGAATAACTTTGACAATAGTGTCTTACCAAGTTTAGAGTCTGCATTTAAGTCTTCTATGAGAATAAGCAAATCTAGTCAGAGACACTCAT
>MU226429.1:3337133-3357503 GCA_018584345.1 Thuja plicata
TAAGGATAAAATTTTTAAGGCCACTGATTCCCCCCCCCCCCCCTCAGTTATTACTAACAAAAAGACCTAGCTGAAAAAAGCTAAAGAATGAGTTAACTGGTTGTTAATATTGTCTTCATCAACAAGTCAAAGCTAGAGATAAGTAAAAGATTTAAAGTTGTTTTATTCTAGTTGTCAAAGAGAAATCTACTAGATAAAACTGAAGTATAGCTTTAAATCAAGATTGCCTAGAATTGTGGATCACGCCAAGAACAAGAAAATCAAGAACTGAGAAACAGTGAAATCATGTCTATAAAGAGACAAGCTAAATTATTGGGAATTAGGGGTGAATAAAAAAATAAGATGTTGAAGAGAAACTGATGAAGAAAGAAGTCTTTAATCAAACCTGATCAATCAAGCTGAAGAATAGAGCTAATTCTACATACATCAAGCAATAGAGAAGCACAACATCAACGAGAAGAAAGAAGTGGAGAAAAGGTATTGAAAATATACATTGATCAAAAAGGTATTATGAGCTTACAATAGATCTAAAAATCTACTAAGTTTAGTTGTATATGTGAACAAATCATTTACTGTTTCAATTTAACCATTGTATCAGAAAGTATCTTAACCAAGTCGGACTTAACAATCCTTTCTATATTGAGATACATCCCAAGGATTATCAAAAGGTTTGGTCATGAAGATAGAATAGAGATGCCACATACCAATTGAAAAACTACATTGGGTTTGGTCATAAAAGGTAGCATAGAGATGCCATATATCAAGTGACAAACTATTCTATTTTAATCCTCTAACAAGGTCACACCTAACACTGTGTTTGTAACCTTTAACATGGTTGGCTCTTCACTGAGCTCACTTCAAAAGAGTGAACAATTTTGGTTACCAGACCCAAGTGGTTTTTCACTTAACATGGTTTCCACGTTAAAAATCCATGTGTTAATGTGTTTATGAGTCATTACTTTAGTGTTTTTCATTACACATAACTAATCTAGATTGATCGGTATGCTCTAAGTAATTTACTGTATTTCAGTAAATGAAAGACTGCTAATTGGTAACCAGTAAGAATAAGGTTTAATAGTGAACTATGAGCAGTGTTTATTTGTTGAGATTTTTTCAAGGCATTCATCTTGTAGGACTCAAGATAACTAGAGGCTTATAATTGTGGTAATAAATTTTTGGGTTAATTTATTGGAATATTTTTTAGACCACTGATTCACCCNCCCCCCCCCCCCCCCCCCCCCTCAGTTATTCTAACAATTGGTATCAAATCTTGTGTGATTATAAAGGGAGTTTAACAACTCAAGAAAAAGATCAGAAGGTGAGAAAACAAGATGTGCCCAAGTTGAACAAGGACAACTTTGCATCATGGAAAAGTAGGATAAGACTCCACCTATTAGGTATTAGAAATGATGTTACTCAATACTTGGATACTGAATTTGTGTTTCCTACAGGACCTCACACACTTGAGAAATTAAGAGAAAAGCATGAGCATAATTCTATGATGATAGAACTTAATTCCTCACTCTTCGAGGCTAAATTTGAAGATGTCAAAACCTGCACCTCTGCAAAGCAAATGTGGGATAAATTGAAGCTAGTACATGGAGGAGACGCTAATGTACTAAGAACTAAAGGAGAGAGCCTAAGAGGTAAATTTGATGACCTAAGAATGAGAGAAGGAGAAAATATCACTTAGTACAACTACAGAATAAAAGAGGTAGTCAATGTTATTCGAGGAGTTGGAGGCATACTTGAAGAAGAGACAGTGGTATGTAAAATTCTAAGAACCTTACTTCCTATATATGCTATTAGAGTATCTTCTATATAATAAATGAGAGCAATAGAAAAAAATAATTTCAGTCTAGATAGTTTGGTTGGTAGACTGATTTCATTTGAGATGAATAACTTTGATAATGGTGTCTTACCACATATTGAGTCTGCATTCAAATCTTCTTTGAAAATAAGTAATTCAAGTCATAAACACACTATGAGAAATGATAGTGAAAGTGATAGTGATGACCAAGATCTTGATGAGATTGAAGCACTATTGGCTAGAAGATTGCAGAGAGACAATGGTAGATACAAAGGTAAATTACCACTTGTATGTTTTAATTGTATGTTTCTAGATCTCCTAACAAAAGAAAAGATGAAAGAAGTAATGACAAATCATATGAAAAGAAGTTTGATATAAGTGACAATAGAGATTACCAAAGCAATCGACAATCTAACATAAGAGATACCCAAGAATATAAGGACAAATAAAAGAAAGCTTGTTACCTAGCTGAGAACAGAGATGGAGATACTAAAACCAAATCTGATGAAGACATTGAGATGGTATTTGTGGCCATGAAGGATGATTCAAACAAAGAGGAAAGGTATGTAGAGACTGCACTCATATCTAAGTTTAGTAAAAATTATGCCTAGATTATAGATAGTGGCTACACTCACTACATGACCATTGATAAAACAAAAGTTTGAAACTTTTGAGTACTATAATGGTGGATCAGTAAGAATGGGTAATGACACGCCTTGTCCAGTTGAAGGTAAAGGAACTATAATGTTTAATAACCTGATCAAATGTGAAAATGCATAATAGGTAAAAGGACTTAATTATAATCTATTGAGTGTTTCACAGCTGAATAACACAGGTCACCGAGTAGCATTTGAGAACAAAAAGGCAAAGATCTTTAATGAATTAGGAAGGTTGATTGGAATTGGTGAACAAACAAAAGGTAACCTATTCTATCTTGATGATATAAAAACTACTTGTTTAGTGGCTAGAAACAAAGACATATGGTTGTGGCATAAAATATTATGTCATGTGAATTTTGACCACATGATAAAGATAATAAATAAAAGAAAAGTAAGAGGCTTACCGAGAATGTCAAAGCCTGAGCATATCATGTGTAAGAATTGTCAAAAAGATAAAATGAAAAAGTCTAGTTTCAAGAGAAAACCCCGTACATCTAATGCTATTCTAGAATTAGTCAATACTGATCTATGTGGACCCATGAGAAAAAAGAGTTACTATGGTGATAGATATTTAATTCTCTTTGTTTATGATTATTCTAGAATGATGACAGTTATTCTCTTAAAAGAAAAATTAGAAGCATTCAAGATATTTAAATGGTATAAAACTATTGTAGAAAAACAAAGTGGTAAGGAATTGAAATGCTTAAGATCAGATAGAGGAGGTGAATTTTTTTATGATGAATTCACTAACTATTGCAATGAGCATGGAATTAAAAGACAGGTTTTTGCACCAAGAACACCACAGCAAAATGGGATTGCTGAAAGGAGAAACGGATCCATTATTGATTGTGAAAGAACACTGATGATAGAGAAAAGAATCACTCAAAAATTTTGGAGGGAAGCTGTTAGTACTACTCTCTACAGATTGAATAGAGTACAATTGAAGAAAGACACCAAAAAGACACCCTATGAGATTTGGTATGGTTACACACCCAATGTAAGTTACTTCAGAATTTTTTGTAGTCAATGTTATATTTTTAAAGATGATAGAAATGGAATGCTTGACTCCAAAAGTGATGAAGGTATCTTTCTAGGGTATTCTACCAAGAGCAAGACTTATAAATGTCTTAAAAAGTCCTCTAATAAAATCATTGAAAGTGAAAATATCAGAATGGATGAATATGCAAAGAAAAATGAAGAGGAAAGAAGAAAGTAACCAGAAGACTACAACAAGTTTGTTTATGTTGAAGAACCTCACACTCTACCTAGTCAACCATGTATCACTCCTGAGAAATAGAACATTGCACTCGAGCATCAGCGTGCAAATACCAAAAATCAAGAAAATGATGTTTCGAGCGATGGAGATCAAAATGAAGGTCAAAATAATGATCATAATGATGAATAAAGAGATGAAATGATACTTTCCAAGTATGTCAGAAGACACCATCCATAGAATCAGATCATAGAAGACAAGAAGGTTGGAATGGGAACAAGAAGTAAGTCGTTAAACACTAGATGTTTAATTTGTGATTTTGAGCCTAAATCTATTAATACTGCACTTGAAAATGAGGAATGGGTCAGTGCTATGAATGAAGAAATAGAATAGATTGAGAATAACAGAACATGGAAATTAGTACTGAGACCAGATGACAAGAATATCATCTGTACCAAATGGATATTTAGAAACAAGCTGAATGAGAATGAAGAAGTCACAAGAAACAAAGCAAGATTAGTATGCAAGGGGTATGCACAAGAAGAAGGTATTGATTATGGAGAAACCTTTGCATCCATTGCTAGACTAGAAGGAGTAAGAATATTTCTTTCTTATGCTACATTCAAATGATTAAAGGTATACCAGATGGATGTTAAATCTGCATTCCTAAATGGAATACTAGAAGAAGAGGTATACATTGTATGACCAGAAGGGTTTGTTGATCTAGATAGGAGAAACATGGTATGTAGACTACACAAAGCCTTGTATAGATTGAAACAAGCACCTAGAGCCTGGTATGAAAGACTTCACTCTTATCTCATAAGCATTGGATTTGTAAGAACAAGTGAAAATAGCAATCTGTACTTAAAAGAAGATTATGATGATAACATTTTGATTGCTGAAATATTTGTTTATGATATCATATTTGGGGGTAATGATATGTTATGTAAATATTTTTCTATTGAAATGAGAAAATAGTTTGAGATGTTAATGTTTGGGGAGATCAAATTATTTCTTGGTCTATAGATTATTCAACAAGATGCAGGCATATATATCACACAATCCAAATATATCAAGGAAGTATTGAAGATATTCAAGATGGAAGATTCCAAGCTAGTTGGAACACCTGTTGAAACCAGATGTAAGCTGAACAAAGAAGACAAATAAAATGAGGTAAATCAAAATTTGTATAGATCAATGATTGGAAAGCTAATGTATTTTGTTCATACTAGACCAAATATAGCACATGCAGTTGGAATAGTTGCAAGATTCTCTACTTATCCCAAAGAATCACACATGACTGCTGTCAAGAGAATTCAGAGATATCTAAAGAACACCGAGGACTATGGATTATGGTATAAAAGAGAAGGAAAATTTGAGCTTCAAGTCTATATAGATGCTCATTGGGCTAGAGACTTAGATGATTGAAAGAGCCCAAATGGAGGAGAATTCTTCATGGGTGACAGACTTGTCACATGGATCATTAAGAAGCAAGGATGCATCTCACAATCTACTATAGAAGTAGAATATGCGGTTGCTGCTTCAAACTTCTCTAATATTGCATGGATCAAACAGTTATTGGAAGGTACGAATATGAAAATTCTTGAACCAGTGATTATATATTGTGATAATACCAGTGCAATAAACATTTCTAAGAATCCTATCATGCATGCTAAGACTAAGCATATTGCTATCAAGTATCATTACTTAAGAGAACATGTATAAGAGAAAGAGATGATACTGGAATATGTTTAATCAAAGGAACAATTAGCTTATATATTCACAAATTCATTGCCTAAAGATACATTTGAGTACTTGAGAAAGAGACTAGGGGTCCAACCCTTGTCTATTGGTCAGTAAGATGACTAGGAGGCTGCATCAACCTACACAAAATTAGAAGATCATTCATGTTGATGAAAGCACAGAGATAGAATGCAAAGATAAATCTACACATAGAAAGGTACATATCTGCACCAAACACTAGAGTCTCTATATTGCTGATGGATAGAAAAATTCAAGGAGTATATTATAAAAAGGTGAAAGGATATAACTTTGGCATGATCAAAGTTTACTTTGGCATTGTTTTCAAAGGGAGAGATTATCATTATCCAAAGCGAGACAATATCCAAAATATCCAAAGGGAGAGATTACATATGAAATATCCATCATGACTATTATAAGGAAGAGATGTAACCTGTAAAGGAAAGAATATCAAAAGGGAGAGCAGTGTCATGACAGAGATATGACTTATTACTATCAAAAGAAAAATAGATGACCAAGGAGAGGAATAGTCAAAGGGAGAGACAACATCAGAGAAAGACCCAGAAGCTGCTACATCTATCCAGTGAAGGGAATAAAGATTGAAGGAATCACTTAGCAAGAAACAAATCTAAGCTATATGAGCTTACCGAGAGCTAGACAGTTGTATTGGTTATAGTATAATGAAATTGGTAGATTAATGAACTACAACTAATATATTTCATATTGTATTAGTAATAATATAGTGTGATAATGTAGTGTGTTTCCATCAATGCCAAAGGGAGAGATTGATAAACTATAACTGATTGAATGGTTGAAGATGTTAAGTTGATGATCACCAAGCTACAAAAAGTTAATACAAGATATTAAATCAATTAATGTATTGTGATGTCATAGATGTCAACTTGATATAATTTGATTTTTTATATACATAGTATCAAATACTTCAGAGAACTAGAAAGATAAAGGTTATTCTTTCAGTAATACATAAAAGATTAGTATTCACTAAGTGACTACAAACACTGATGGGCAGTACACCCTAATGGATAGAGAGCCCCGAGAGGAAATTCATAGTAATACCAATGAGTAGAACCACAAGCATTACTGACAAGTGGAATCATTGTGTTACCCAATGAGTAGAATCACAGTGTTGCATGACAGATAGACAACCCTGACAGAGATGCTCAAGGAGACCTTAAGTGTTGACCAAAGCTAACATAGAGTTAAAACACTAAAAGGAACTAAAGTTGAGAAATGATAAAAGACTTAGCTGGAAAAAGCTAAATAAGGAGTTAACTGGTTGTTAATATTGTTTTCATCGACAAGTCAAAGCCAAAGATAAGTAAAAGATTTAAAGTTGTTTTATTCCAGTTTTCAAAGAGAAATCTACAGGATAAAATTGAAGTATAGCTTTAAAGAAAGATTGGCTAGGATTACGGATCACGCTAAGAATAAGAAAGTCAAGTACTACAAAATGGTGAAATTATGTCTATAAAGAGACAAGCTAATTAATTGTGAATTAAGGGTGAATAGAGAAAGAAGATGTTGAAGATAAACTGATGAAGAAAGAAGTCTTCAATCAGACTTAATCAATCAAGATGAAGATTAGAGCTAATTTTGTGGACACCGAGAAACAAAGAAGCACAGTATCACTAAGAAAAAAGAAGTGGAGAAAAGGTATTGAAAAGATACATTGATCAGAAAGGTATTATAAGCTTACAATAGATCTAAAAAATCTACAAAGTTTAGTTGTATATGTGAACATATCATTTACTGTTTCAATTTAACCATTGGATCAGAAATTATCTTAACCGAGCAGGACTTATATCTATATTTAGATACATCCCAAGGAGTATCAAAATTTTTGGTCATGAAGATAGCATAGAGATGCCAGATACCAATTGAAAAACTATAGTGAGTTTGGTAATAAAAGGTACCATAGAGATGCTAGATATCTTGTGACAAACTATTCTATTTAAATCCTCTAACTAGGTCATGCCTAACAGTGTGTTTGTAACCTTTAATAGGGTTGGCTCTTCACCAAGCTCACTTCAGAAGAGTGAAAATTTTGGGTTACCTGTCCCAAGTGGTTTTTACCTTAATAGGGTTTCCACATTAAAAATCCATGTGTAAATGTATTTATGAGTCATTACTTTAGTGTTTTGAATTACACATAACTAATCTGGATTGATCGGTATACTCTAAATAATTTACTACATTTCGGTAAATGAAAGACTACTAATCGGTAAATAGTAAGAATTTAACAGTGAAATCTGAGCAGTGGTTCTTTGTTGATATTATTTAAAGGCATTCATCTTGTAGGACTAAAGATAATTAGAGGCTTAGAATTATGGTAATAATTTTTTGGGTTAATTTATTGGAATATTTTTGAGGCCACTGATTCACCCCCCCCCCCTCAGTTATTCTAACATACAACGCCCCAAAAGAATACTTTCCCTCTAATTTCCTCTTTATTCCTCTCTCTCCTTCCTTCTTCCATTTTGAAACCCTAGTTAAATTTGTTGTTCTTCATCTATTTTGGTATGTAGGTTGTAGGTATGATGGACATGGAGATTGGAGGGTTATGAAAATATATTTATATATAAATATATATACTTGTATGTGTATATATATTTATATACAACATATATTAAAATTATTATTAATGGAAGTGTTGGACTGAGAAAGGGAGGGGTCAAAACCTCATAACATTTTTCATAGGGGACTGACTTTTTTACTCTACCCCTCCATAGGGTCTGAGTGTTTTTTATTATTGAGGCTGTGGGAATGATGAAGCAATGGGGTGGAGAGGGAATGCCCTCCACCACCATGTTGGGTGTCGCCCCCACGGCCTTGTTGTAGACAATGGCTTAGTCACTGTAGTGGTGGCATCATGGTTGCTTTGGTCGCCATGCGGGGGGGTAGGTCTCCCCATGCCTCCCTTAAAAGGGAGGTCATAGGATGGGAAGTCTTTTCTCCACCCTCCCTATCCCCTTTTTTAGGATTTATTTAGTATTATTTTTTGTTTAAAAATGTTTTTTTAAAAGCAGTTTTGATTTAATAATTTTTTTTTAATATGATTTTTCTTAGGTTATTTACAATGTTTAAATATATATATACATACACTATGTTATACAGTCATGGATACATATGTTTTATTTTCTTCCTTATAAACTAATGATTTAGAAGAACATAAATGTATGTATCAAAATGTAGCCCTAATTATTTTTCTATTCAATAGTTTTTTATTAAGGTAAAAATAGGTTTTGAAGGGACCCTAAAACCCATTACAAGCTAGAAAAGATAGAGAAAGAAATGACTAACACCAAAAAAAGGTAGAACCAATGAAGGGATAATACATATAAATTACAAAAAATCACCTACCACCAAAAAAAAGGAAAACCTTCAATCACACCATCGAGTAGACAGACCCAACAAAACCCCTAGCAGCATAGGTCACTCCAGCATCTTCAGGAATTCCTCAGAATCCACCTGCAAAGCCAAAAATTTTTGTATTGAGTTCTTAAGACTCATTGTATCCTTAGGCTGAGTAACAATTTTCTTCTTGATGTTCACTCTGGTTCTAGACTCGGGGCCAGAAGGCTAATTATCCGGCTTCATAGAATCATCATCAATTAGGATGATATTTTTTTCCTGATAATTTCCTTCTAGCAGAGCATAAAGCACATTAAGATTATTGGTTGTAACTTTCATACCCTCATTGATGATAGACAAGATTTCTATAAGCATGTTCTCATGATTACTGACTCTGCTAAGGATGGGGGAAATCTTCTCCATAATGATGCTCAAAATTTTCTCATCCAGCTTCCTAGAATTTTCAAAATATTTAGTCATAAATTTTTACCTTTGTTATTGTACATTACCACGTCAGTTTGCAATTTATCCACAATCTCCTCTAGCACCTCATTTCTTGCATCAAAGGCTCTTTACTTGATGCATAATTCTTGAATTTTTTGGATGACCCATTTATCCAGATTAAATTCTAGAATAGCTCTTCTCCCTTCCACATTGAGGATACTCATATTAGTAACAGTTTTAGTGTTGACATCTTTCTCTTCAAGTAGACTCCCATTTTTCTAACTGTTATTCCTCTTATCATTCTCAACATATGGTCCCTTTTTATGGAAATCAGAGATTTTTTTGAGATAGTCTCTGACCACACAATTTATAGTAGGATTATCCATCCTTGTAAGATTCTCCATATGGAAAGAATCCAAATTAGTAACGCGCTCCTTAAAATTCTTAGAATTGGTCTCCTAAACCATGTCTTCTATTTCCTTATTATCTTTATCACGCACATTAGCATAATCCATTTCCATATTCTCATCATCAGAGAGATATCAAGCATCATTATCAGAAAACTCTTGCTGGGCATCCAGGACTTTCTTCACATTCTCAACCTCATCAGAGGTCTCTTGTTGAGCCATCATGTCCTCCCTAGGGAGTTCATTTTTCTCATCTATAATCTCATCGTTGAGATTCTCTTTTTTATCCAAAGAGATATTATCACTAAAACCATCTGAGGAAGGAGGTTTGTTAACCTAGGTATACTTTTGAAGCTCAATATCATTCTCATGCTTAGGGGATTCATTTTTACCCAGATTCTCCTTACTATTGTGCTCATCCTTTTCTGAGTTATCCTTCTTAGAGGGTTCATCTTCATACTGCATCCCCTTAACCTCATTGAACATCGAAATGGAATACTCCTTTTGGCCAAGAATAGTCTTTTTCTTTTCTTATTAGAGGAGGGACTCATTTTGATCTCTACACTTTTTCTTTTTTGTCTAGTGTTATCAACCTGTTTTGGTACATAATATGGAATTTTGTCTCTAGCATACTCAACAATTACTAGAATGAGACCTTCATGAAGGACATGGGAATTACATTTTATCTTATTTTCCATGATGCTCTGATTCATATTTTTCTATTCAATAGTTATATTCTATAATATTTTTCAATTTTCCTATTGCGTAATGGAACACAATAATCAGATTTTCTGCTAGTTGTTTTAAAACACAAAAAAAAATAGAATTTAGATTTACCATTTTTTTATTTTGTAACCAACCAAACTATAACTAGAAACTTAAAATATGAACAAACAAATAAATATATCTAAGAAAATGCATTAACATTTCTTTTCCATGCCTTGTTGTTTGAAAGAAATCAGAACTCGTATCTTTTTTTTTTAAGGAAAACATTGTCCAACTAATAACTATTAACAGAAAACTACTATTTTCATATTACTCATATACATGTAAATGAAAGAAAGAACCCATTTATATTATTATATCTATTAAATAGAATTAAATCCATATTTCAAAGAGACTCTTCCACTACATACTTAACTACATATACACATAAATTTCAAGTAGTGTTTACAAAGCTAATTCCAGCCACTACACTTCATGAATAAAGACTACATTTACATGCTTTCCTTTTTACCACAATGCTTAAATATAATGAATTGGACACATAGGATACTACAACACAAAATATTCTCTAATATTTTCCCTCCATTTTCTCAAGAATCCAAGTAGTAATGCTCCTACAAATAAAATCTAAATTTGACCATGGGATTCTCACCTCCTAGCCTAGGCCTCAAAGAGGCCACCCCCGAGCTTGGGGAAATAGTTTAGATGGGTGACATACATTCAAAAACAACACTCTACATTTGAATAAGACTCAAAAAATACTCCCAACCAAGGCTTCATAATAGGTCTCATAATGACCCTAAAAATGGGGTAAAGGTGGACCAAATACCGGATAGGGAGAAAGCCAAACAACCAAAAACATGAATGCCTTCACAAGGATTCACTGCTACACCAAAAAGAACTCTCCCTTTACACATCTTAAACACTTATGACTCCTAAGGAAATAATTCATAGATACCACCCTTATGACCCCCAAATGCATTAAAATAATATGCATCATGGAGCCCATACTCCATGTTTTCTCCTGCTCCTCCTTGAGGAGAAACTATACATCCATGGGTTGTCCTAAAAATATTCACCCCTAATTTTACCCTTCCCTCCCAAGGATGAGTGTTCCTTGAGACTCCCATACATAAGAAAATTTTCAACACATTACAAAAAAAATCACAACACAACAATGGATACATTCATGACTTTGATTACAACTCACAAGCAAGATACACTATCATACTTCAACAATTTTACATATTAAAAACATGATAAACAAAGAAGTAGAGAGCCACCAACCTAAATATAAAGCTTAAGGAAATAATTGAAGAAGATCTCATTTTTACCATGTCCTTCATTTCCCAAGCTTCACTAATTTTAGCAAGTCTCTAAGATAGAAAGTGGGTGTTCAAACTCCCAACAATGGAGGGTCTCCACTAAAAAGGGCTCTACACACTCCCCAACATTATCATGGAATACTTGGTAAGTCTCTTATTGGTTTTGTCTTCCCAAAACCCCTTACAAGCTTACTAAAAATGGGTCTTAGAAAAGGTAACTCAAAAAGTGGACAAAGTATTTGCATCCAAATGGAGGGATTGTCTATCTAAGACCATGCTTCTAAAAGTTGATTTTCGTGCATCTTTTAAATCCAACTTTTGGGAGGGTCTTCTAGTCAAATATGAGTTTTATAGGGTTAAAAATGACCCTTTCCCATAGGTATACTCAACTCTATGTTCCTTTTTGATCCCCCCAAAACCCTCTTAAAGATTACCCACGAAATTCAAATGAAATGATGCTAACTCAAGCTCTCTAACAAAGAAGTTCAAATGAGAATCTTATTTGGTACTTACCTAAGTTGGTGGTCATTCAATCCTCAAGTGGACATGTCATTGCCACTGGTACATAATACAAGTGTCAAGTGACACCACACAATTTACACATTACAAAGACACATGAAATTTCTACATGAGCATCCACACAATTTAAAATTACAATTAAAAATTTATATTGAACATATGTTAAAGAATATAAAATTATGAAATAAACCCATTACAATGAGGTTTTCTCTCTCATTAGATGCAACCTTGGCTTGCACTGAATTCACATTGGTCTATACTTGGTTCCCCAATTTATTACCATGGTGAAATTTCCTGCACACTAAATTCAAATATCAGTACTCTAAGAAATCACAGATATATAACATATATGAATGACCATCATTCAAAAATTTACAAAACATCTACATCATCATGTAATTAGTTTGGAATTAACATAACATAATCAATTTAGCAACTTCACACATGAAATCCTATGTACACATGAACAATATTTATGCATCTAACTTTCAATACATAGTAGGAATCACATTTCATCATAATTAAATCAAATCACCATTTCCTTATCAGTCCCATAAACACATATAATCCATTGCATTATCATAGAATTCATTAAATCAAATAACCATTAATGCAATTCATAATTGTATCATAAATAATTATCATGAAAATCATAAGATAATTGCATTTAAAATATAAAGTGATCAAATCCATGTCATAGGGTGCATGCGGGGTAGAATATCTCTTGGTAAAGGACATAACAACTATATCAAGTTAAGTCCTAGAAGGAACTTAAATAGAAATAAAACTGCAACCTCAAAATTGACATTTGTAGGATATAAAAAGTTCCCTGACATTGAAAGAGGGTTTTTCAATGAAAAAAAATTTCCCACATCAAGTAATCACAGTCGTGGGAATAATGATGAAAATTGTAATCCTTTTTCCTAAATAGATATGGAAGAGGATGAGTCTCATTATGAACAGAATCATGAAGAAGTGGATTAAAAAGAAAAGGATTGACAATGGGATGCCATTTTTTGCAAGATGGCTAATACAGATTCAGAGGATGCAGAGATGGCTAAAGCCCATAGAAGGAAACCATATGAAATATTAAAGAAGATAGGAATATGAAAAATTGCACTCTCTTCACCAAATGAGAATATAAATAAAGATGAAAGACCAAGAGAAGAGAGATGGAGAAATGAGAGGATGAGGGAAGAAATGATTGAAGGAGAATGGACAATAAAGGATTATAGAACACCTAGATACAATCTTCCTCATAGGAAAAATGGAGAGTAAGTTTTCAAAACTGATAATACTAATCCATTATTTGAACCAGAGAATGGGGAAAGCCATAGAAGTAATACTAATGGCGGTGAGCAATATGGCCATTGGAGACAAACAAACAGTGGAGGAAGTGATGACCATGGCAACCCAAGGCAGAAAAATATTGCTAACCAGTATAATTGCAATCAAAACCATAGAGGAAATAATGTGTTATATCTCATTGTTTGTTAGAGGATACAAACCAGGATGGTGATCAGCAGCCCAATGTGAATTTCATTTCAACTGAGTCATTATGGGGAAAATATTACAACAGTTCCTCTGATGATGAGCATGTGTTGAGAATTGATATAAGTGAAATGAGTTAGCACTAAAACATACGAAAGGTATTTTATAATGATGAAGATGAACCAACCTTAAGGAAATTAACTGATGAGGAAAAGAAAGAATATACCATAGCAGCAGTAGCACATGCCAGAAGTAACTACAAATTAAGGAATAGGATGATCAATGTAGATCAAGAAGAGCCTGTAGGGATATTTGCAAAGGTACTAAACAATACCAAGGAAAACACTCTCAAAAGGGGAAAAGAGGATCCTCTAAAGCTAACTCGATAGGTAGAACAATCTATATCTCAAAAATTAACAAAACTTGTGCACAAGAAAGCGTTTGGTAAGAAAATTTCAAACTATAATTATTTTATGTCTCAAGCGTTATCTCAGGTAAAAATTCATGTCCCTCTGCTTGAAATAATGAAATACCTTTATTTTAGGAAGGAAAATCTAAAAATATTATCTAAAGTGGGTGAAGTATTTAGAGAAGATCCTAAGCATAAGAAAATTGTTGAAGATCCACTAGTAGTATACTTGGGTACATCTGTTACAAAAAATCCAACTCAAGTACATTCTTTTTAGCTTACATTGTTGATTAACAACAAATTGGTCAAGATTTGTATGATTAACTCAGGGGTAGCAATGAATATAATGATGGCTGAAGTCATGAGGGACCTTAGAATGAATGTTGCACAACATACAAAAACTTATATGCCATGGACAAAAGCTCTATGTATGTTGTAGGAATCATGAAAAATATGGAATTGAAATTGTCATCTGGTCCAGATGCATCATACAACACTAACATCATAGTGGTGGAAGTACCTATAAATTATGGAATGCTCTTATCCAAACAATGGTCAAATCTTGTGGGTGGACATGTCCAACTAGATTTATGATATGCAACTATTCCTCTGAACGGTAGAGAAGTAAGGATAGAAAGAGAGCCCATTTCATCATACATAATTAAAGATATTGATCCAAATTAGATAATATATTTTTTCCATATAGATATGGATAATTTCCAGGTAAGTATCACCAAAACCATTATGAAGAGTACTGAGCAAATTGAAATTCATGCAAAAAGAGATCCGGAAATGTTATGGAAATATATTTTGATGGGGCATGTAGAAAATATGGTAACAATGCTCGACTCTTTTTTGTTTCTTCTTAGGGTAAATATTTCAAGTATTCTTTTTTGTTATCTTTTGAATTCACTAATAATGTTGCTAAGTATGAAGCACTTCTATTAGGTCTTAGAATCACTAACAAGAATGGAATTAAAATATTAACTGTATATGGTGATTCAAAATTAATCATATATCAGGTAAGGAATAAATTCATTACAAAAAATTCAAGGTTAAAACAATACAGAAATGAGGTATGGGATCTCTTGGAATATTTTGATGCATTTTCAATATATTGGATTGTCAAAAATAAACAAAACCTAATCAAAAGAAATTGTTTGGTAAGAAAATTTCAAACTATAATTCTTTTATGTCTCAAGCGTTATCTCAGGTAAAAAATCATGTCCCTCTGCTTGAATAATGAAATTCCTTTATTATAGGAAGGAAACTCTAAAAATATTATCTAATGTGGGTGAAGTATTTAAAGAAGATCCTAAGCATAAGAAAATTGTTGAAGATCTGATAGTAGTATACTTGGGTACATCTATTACAAAAATTCCAACTCAAGTAGATTCTTTTTAGCTTATATTGTTGATTAACAAAAAACTGGTCAAGAATTTTATGATTAACTCAGGGGTAGTAGTGAATATTATGTCATCTAAATTCATGAGGGACCTTGGAATTAATGTTGAAACCACATATAAAAAGTGTTATTCTATGGACAAAATATATGTGTCTATTGTAGGAATCATGAAAAATATGGAATTCAAATTTCCAGCTTGTCCAGATGCATCATACAACACTAACATCACAGTGGTGGAAGTACCTCCAAATTGTAGAATTCTCTTATCCAGACAATGGTCAAATCTTGTGGGTGCACATGTCCAACTATATTTATGATATGAAACTATTCCTATGAATGGTAGAGAAGTAAGGATAGAAAGAGAGCTCATATCATCATACATAATTAAAGATATTGATCCAAATCAAATAATATATTTCTGCAACATAGATATGGATAATTTATAGGTAAGTATCACTAAACCCATTATGAATAACATTGAGAAAATTGAAATCCATGCAAAAAGAGATCCGAAAATTTTATGAAAAATATATTTTGATGGGGCATGTGTAAATGATGGTAACAATGCTCGAGTCATTTTTGTTTCTTCTTAAGGTAAATATTTCAAGTATTCTTTTTTTTAATCTTTTGAATGAATTAATAATGTAGCTAAGTATGAAGCACTTATATTAGCTCTCAGAATCTCTAACAAGCATGGAATTAAAATACTAATTATTTATGGTGATTTAGAATTAATCATATATCAGGTAACGAATAAATTCATAACAAAAAATTCAAGGTTAAAACAATATAGAAATGAGGTATGGGATCTCTTGAAATATTTTGATGCATTTTAAATATATTGGATTGATAGATCAAAAAAAAATTAACACTTTTCATGTCTATTTTGGCTATTAGAAAAAATGATATACTATTTAATGAAATAACACAAGTAGAGATCAAAGCACTACCAGTACCAAACAATATACAAAATTGGCAGGTGTTTGAGGATGACTAGGACTTAGTAAATTTTCTCAGTTGTAAGGATCAAAATGAAGACCAACACATTGATTGGAATGCATATGTGGAGAAGGATGAAGGAAAGGAGACTCTATTTTTAAAGGAGATTGTCTAGTTGAAAACAAATAAGATTCCTAAATGGTTAGTTGTATTAGAAAGGTCAAAGGATATTTGACAATAAGGATGAGATAGAAACAAAATCAACCGCTGCAAACCCTGATGATGTAGAGAAGATAAACATTGACAATGAGAATACCCCCAAGGAATTTTACATAACAAAGAAACTTAACCCTAAAATCAGATCTGGTCTAATAGCTTTGTTAAGAAAGTATAGACATGTCTTTACATGGTAATATGAAGACATCAAAGCATACAAGGGTATTTATTTTAGCATGAAATTCCTTTAAAAGAAGATGCAAAACCATTTAGGCAAAGGAAGTGTCCCATAAATCCAACTCTGGCCCAAAACATGAAAGAAGAATTGATGAAGTTAAGGGATGTCGAGATAATAATGCCAATTAGACATTCAACATGGGTGTCTAATTTGTTACCCGTTAGGAATAAAAATGGTGACACTAGACTTTGTGTAGATTTCATAAATTTGAATATATCATCATTAAAGGATAATAATGCCTTACCTAACATGCAAGCTTTTCTACAAATAGTGACTAGAAATGAATTTGTATCCATGATGGATGGATTTTGAGGTTACAACCAAGTAAAATTTAGGGAATCATAACAATATAAGATGACTTTTACAATACCCTAAGAACATATTTGTATGCAAGAATGTCATTTGGGACCACTAATATTGGGGCTAATTTTCAAAGGGAAATGGATGTAGCCTTTAGAAGATTTAATTGACTTTATTTTTTTCATATACTAGGATGATCTAACAGCATACTCGAAAAGAGATGAATACTATTGCAACCATCTTGAGAATATTTTCTTAAGGGATTTGGAATATGGGATATCATTAAACCCTAAAAAATTCCACTTTGGAGTAAAAAAAGGGAAATTATTAGGACATATTATTTCAAAAGGAGTCAGAATTGATCCAGAATGTGTAGCTGCTATTGACAATATTCTACCTCCTGAGACAGTAAAGTCTATTCAATCATTTTTCAGCCAAATAAATTTTGTAAGAGATTTATTTAAGATTTTTCTGAGATAGTAAATCCAATTGCTAAATTGTTGAACAAGCAATTAAAGAGGTCCCTATTTTTAAATCTCCTAATTTTTCTAAGCCCTTCATGATTTTTTCATTTGTATCATTTCTGACAGTTCTTGATATGATGTTACAGAAAAATGAGAAAGGATACAAGAAGCCTATTGCATTCTTCATCAAGACATTGCATGATACAAAATTAAAGTATGACATAAATGAAAAGAAGGCATATGAATTGGTCAAGGTTGTGAAGGTATTCATACCATATCTGGTGGGAGAAAACTATTGCTTATCTTCCAAATGTGGCAGTCAAAGATATATTTAAGCAATCACAAGTCACTAGAAGAAGATATAGTTTGATTAACCAAGTTCAAGAATTTAACATAGACATTCAAATTACTAAATGAGTTAAAGGCCAAGGTCTTGAAAAATTGATGGTTGAAACTAATTTGGAAGCTGCACAAATAAATTAGATAAGTGTATAAGATGAACAGATGAGTATAGAATATTTTTCTTGGTACACAAATGTTGTTTATATTTAAAGAATATGAAAATTTCTAATGGTATCAATGAAAATCAAATAAGATCCTTAAAGCTTCAAAAAAATAGGTATATCTTAATGGAAAATGATTTGTACTAGAGGGATTTCAATGGGATATTTTTATTTTGTCTTGATGAACACCAGGAAAGATTTGTATTAAGAGAAATGCATAATGGGGTGTGTGGGGGACATTTATCTACAAAAATTATAGCTCATAAAATAATGAAGGCAACTTACAATTGGTCATACATGTTTAAATATTGTTATAATTATGTTAGGAAATGTGAGTCTTGTCAAAAGTTCTCAAATAAGCTAAATTTTCAAGGGGTCTTGCCTCTCAAACCCATGCAAGTTGGGGAACCTTTTCAAAAGTGGGGAAATGCCTTTATAGAAGAAATACAGGAAAAATCTAGTGGGGGCACAGGTTGATCTTGGTGGCTACAAATAACTTCACAAAGTGGGTAGAACCTATTCCCGTAAGGGAAGTAACTAGTAAGACTGTCATAAATTTATTTTTAGATAATATCCTCAGAAGGTTTGGATTCCCATTGAAGATCATCGTTGATAATGCCATGTGTTTTTGGTCTAATGATTTCATGGATTTTTTCCAAGGTTATAGAATATGTGTATCTTATTTTACACCTTATCGGGGACCCATGCAAGTCAAGGACCCTTTTAAAATGTGGGGAATCGACTTTATAGGAGAAATACATGAAAAATCTAGTGGGGGTCATAGGTAGATATGTTGGAGATTTGGTTCTGAACAGTTGATTGATTGTATGTTTGTCACTAATGACAACATATAATACACATCAGTACTTCTATATGTACTTATCCATATGATGACATGAAGACTTGCATGGATAGATACATGTTGTTGACATGTTTATTATGCTATGTTCATACACACAGACCCAAATATGATGTTTCAATAAAGATATGTAATTTTGTTATTGATAGTTACAGTTCTGGAGGAATAATGGTTTAAGGCCGATGTATGTAACGTGTTTATTGAGTTGCACCTATCTTCAAGATATGCATGTGTATATTCATGATGAGATATGATTTTTTGATATTAATCTAAAGGTGCCAAATGTATTTCAAGAAGATTGCAAAGTTAGGGTTAAATTGGTGAAGCTGACTTAGTGAAGCAACGCGTCTATTTAGTTAGTACTTGCATGTTTGTAATTATGCTTGCGCACTTAGTAGAGCCAACAAGGATGTTATGAAGAGTTGTCTAACAGGTCCCATGATCTCATACTTGGTGTATGTACTTATAGAAGGTCATTTGTGATAAGAAGAGTTGTGAAAGCTAGAGATAAGAAAAGCAGAGTAGAGTGTTAAAGCAGCAGAGCTATATTTATCATATGTTGATAATATAGTAGAAGATTTCAGAACATAGAGAAGATTTTTGTAGTGCTTTACAAGAGGTTAAAGCATTAGCGCATAAAAGGAACTAATCAGACAAGCAGTGTCACAAACAGCAGTTCACCTTGTTGATACAGTGTGTATCAAATAACAAAAAGGTTGTAGCCTTCACCACTTGGACAGTGATTCCTTGGATAGTGAGACCACCACCCCTAACAGGGTTATTGTAAAAGACTCCTAACAGGGTCAGACACTTAACCAAGTCACTATACTACTGCATTGTAAAGACAACTCCTAACAGGGTTGAAAGATCTTTTAATAGGGATCAAAATAAATAGTATAGTTCTTTGTGGGTACTAATTCCCACTGGGATTTTTACCATTTGGTTTCCCCATAACTAAATTGATGTGTTTTGTAATGTGTTATCTAAATGTGCATTTAGGTTATATCAATTTGGATTAATAATTTCAAAAGATTTAAAATTGTTGATAACTGATTCACCCCCCCCTCTTAGTTATCCCTAAAGTATTCTAACAATTGGTATCAAAGCCAAGTGCCTTGGAGAAAAATCCTAACAGCATAAGCTAGATCAGATGGCATACTTGAAAAAAAAGAGTCCTAAGTTAAATGGAGAGAACTATCTAGATTGGAAGAACAAAATGATAACACATCTACAATGTGTTGGCTTTGAGATCTTTGAGATTGCTACACAAGAAGTTGATATTCCATCTTTGAAAGACCTTGCAAAGGATG
>MU226429.1:3365801-3381662 GCA_018584345.1 Thuja plicata
ATTTAATTGAAAGTATTTTAGAATGTGTTTATAATAATAACTACTTTGTTTAGGTCATATCATTAATTTAGTATTAAGTTACCACCTTGTTGGAAATGTATCTTTAATATTAATTTGCACATGTTAGGAAATATGTGTTGTCATTGTTATTACAAATTATTAAGTTAGTATGATGAATATGGACAAGGATTTTAATAATGATTAGAAGAATTTTTTTCTAGTCGTCACAAGTAAGACATTGTAAATGATAGTATTAATGAATTATAATTGATTAAGTGGGCAATACACTTTAGTTATTTGACATTATGTCGTACATGATGATGTTTAAATTAAATATTTTAACACACTTGAAATGTGTATGATTCTAAATATTTCAAACAATTAATGAGAAAATGACCAGAGCTCCACTAAATGTTGAACCTCTTTTTATCAATTGACGCAAACTTCAACTTCTGCTTGTATTTGGTTCAATTCATTTTAACCTACTAATGGTGAAATATATAAATATAGAAAATTAAATAAGATAAACAAATTAAATTAAATATAAAAGGATTTTATTTGATATGGGTCGATTGTAGAAGATAACAGCCGTAATAACCTACAAAACAATTAATAAGTGGGAGGGAGATAGTAGGACAGCGATGGGAGCAGGTAGAGGACACGACATAGGTACCTTAACGACATGTAGAATGCGCTACTAATGAAATCGGGTGTCAATTCAGCCTCACTTCGGTTCCTCAGGTTTTGATAATTAGAATTATCTAACCACTAAAATTCAATCAACGATTAGAGATTTGTGGTACATGTTTAATGACGAAGAGTCAAAAACTAGTCTTGTCATTGGCGATGCATATACGGTAAGCATTTCTTCTCTATCTGTGGAATTTCTGAGTCATTACTATTTCTTCTGATGCCCTGAGCTCGAGTTTAATTACTGTTATGTCTTCTGGAGTAGTAGTTGTGTCAGTCTTTGCTATTGCACAGGTTGTTTAGAGTCACCTCATAAATTTGCAAAGATCCCTAGTAAACATTTAAAAACAAACATCTCAGAAGGCTAGGGTTTGAAAGGCAAATGTTTCAGATTAACTAGGGTAGAATTTTGGAACGGTTAGGTAAATTTAACTACCCCCAAAAAATCCATCTTCGGATCAAAACCCACACAAGGACATAAGACAATGGACAGATAAACGTACAGACTCTCCATTCAGTCATTCTCAACATCAATCTCACTTGAAAAGACATTGCATGTTTAGCTATGGAGCAGATAAACGTACAAACTCTCCACTCAGTCATGCTCAGCGTCAATCTCACTTGAACAGACACTGGGTGTTTAGCATGCTCTAAAAGCAGCCAAAAATGGATATGGCCATTCAGCCAATCATTCATCGGAGATCGGAACGCTCCCTTGCACATGGGAGCTTATGCATTGGTGTAGGTGAGTTCAGTTTCACACATCTTGGATTCTAAAAGTTTCTAATCTAGATCCTTTTGTCAAGTCATTTTACCTTGTCTGATATCTTATTCTTATTCTTAAAGCTTATACAAAAACCTCTCAATTTATAATATATGTACAGATATGCTAGTTTTTCTTACTGTTCATAGTTAAAAGGGCGATTCCTTTACAATATTAGTGTTAGGGAATGCTTTCTTGTTAGCTGACTTCTAGGCCATAGGATTGCCATTGAAGACATATCAACATAGGTAGGAACAATCTTAAAACATCAATATCGATGCATTATTGTTGTGTTACTTGACTTAGGTGGAACGGGGTTTGGAATAAATTTAATAGATATTGTACATAGAATATGGTTGCCGACCTCCTTTAATTATTATCCAAATGGAACTTAAGGTAACTCTTAAATGCAAGATGTTTTAGTCAAACACAAGATTTAGATGATAAATAGTTATCAGAGGCTCTACTTCAGTGATAATTACCATGGAATCCTTTAATTACATAAAGATTAGTTATTTTAGTGCATGTAATTATAGAGCCCCATTCCTTAGAGATAAATTTTCCTTTTAATCTAAATTCGCTGAGGGTAACATCTTCTTTATCATGAGATGAACTAAATTGGGTATTGCAATCCTTCCTACAAGAATATATACTTCTTAAAACTAATATTTTAGATTAAACTGCTTATGTCCTATATACATAGCAATATTTCTATCTTCTCCTCTATTGAATATTCTAAAGGATTCATTGTTTGGTAGAATGAAACAATTTAGGAATTGATTAGAGCTTTAGATTAGTAATTATTAAATCTTTTGATTTTTTTTGTGTCAACTAAATTGTAGCAATTCTTATAATTAGCTCTACCTACACATCAAGAATGTTTTTCATCATCATATTGTTAATATTATGTTATAAAGATTAGTATGATATTTTATTTAAGCTTTTGGATCTCGTATTTTGGGTGAATAGTCACATGGTTTAACATTTTTAGAATTAATAGTTTGACATGGGTAGTTGAAGTTATTGGAGACATATTCATTTTTATTTTTGGTAGATTATCTTAGCTAGATTATATTTACTAGTTGATGTTTATATTTATTTTAATCATAGATTGGTCAATACCATAGTGTAATATTATTGTTTTTTAAAAAAAATAAATTAGTAAGAGAGTGGTTTGAGGAATTGATTGTATTTTAGATTAGAAATACTTATATTTGAGATTTTTGATGGGATATTTATGCCTAGCTCAAGTTTTAGAAGTTCTATAGATAAATCACTTTCTCAAGTATAGATTTTGACCATTGAACATTAGAGATCTCATGTAAAATTTTCATAGTGTATTATAACCAATGTTATATGTCATAATACTATTTTTTTCCAATGGAATACATCTAATGATAATCACACATTTTTTTGAGGAAAATAATTTTTGACTACCACTTTATGGTATGTGGTTAAGAAGTTCTTTAAGTAATTAAAGAGAAAACGTGTTTTAGATGGGATTGTAACTTTTCTTTTAGAGAGCTATCTAATGTTTATTTTGAAAAGACCTTGGTAACTCGTCCCTAGAGAGGGTTGTATACCCACTCCTACCTTTCCTTAAAAGATTGGTTTAAAGTTTAACCTGAACTACGATGTCTCTGCGAGTACGTAGGCAAGGCCATCTACGATGAGCCCCCGAGGCATTAGGTTTGGACCTTAGGTTTTGTTCTGTTGAGTTCTCTTTTACCTCGCCACCCCCTTACCAATAATTTTTTCATAGTTGCATCTCTTTACGAAACTAGTTGAAAAATCTTATGATGAATTTACGCTATGATGTTGTTGTGGCTTATCTTACGATCATGTATGTAATTAGAAATAAATTTAACATCATGCATCTAGTTGTGTAGCAATATATGAAGATGTAGGAAATAGAGAGACAAGGGGAAACATGATACAAAGGCAAGGAAGAGAAAACTCAGGTATGCAACACCTCTGTATGATTGTCATTTGGATACTATGAAATGATAATTCTTAAAGTTGCTCCATTGCCTTCTTGTACTATAGATCAATATTATAATTAATAGAATCATAAATTGCGGATGTAGTCAAAATGGTATGTTAAATCAAAAAAAATTGTTGCGTTTTTGGGCATTACAATAGTATTATTCGAAACTAGTTTTGAATAAGTTAGGGCATCGATTAAAGGTAAACATGAGAAAATGGAGGTTTCCAGTTAATTGATAAAGCACTATTACAGAGGTCATAAAGGATTACTCTATGTCACCTAATTATTTGAATGCATTGAAATAAATTTCAGACATGAGTGGAGTTAAACATCTATCCTTTCAAAATGATAATTTGAGCTGTATGTATGACCGTTGTGATTGATTTCCTTGCAAGTGTTATAAAATTGATCTTGTGAGAAGAAGCTCGCACTGGTTTTCATAAAATAACATAAGCTTGAGAGTTACAGAGTTTCATCAATTGCATCATTATTCTAGAGTGAATTGTAGAGCTTTCAAAGGAGTTGAAGAACATGAAATATTCATCATCAAATAAGCTAAGGGGAAAGAAATAGAAGGAAATTAAAATTGACCATCCTATTGAGGAAAGCAAGCCAAAGAGGCACAAGGCTGAGGGAAAACATCTAAAATAATTTTATCTTGACCAATTTATCTTGGAATTCTAATATGGGAAAGTAATAACTGAGAGGGGGGTGAATTAGATCTATAAAAATTCTACCAATTCTAAACAAAATGATTCAACCATGTATTCATAAACACAAATTGAAATGATTTAGAGCTTAAAATCTAATCATGAACAAATAACATAAAGATTTTGGTAACCAAGAAACCCTTGAAGTTAAAATTGGGGTGGGGATGAAACCCACAAATCTTCACTACTTTAGTAATAAAGTGTTCCTGTTAGAGCTACAAAGTTTTGATCACTTCTGATGATCTATCCTATGAGGGGTCTACCCATTTAAGAGCTAATAGACTTATACAATCTACCTTGTTAAAGGATTTAAACTTACAACAATGTAAGCACTCGATTAAGAGATTTAAAAAGTCCTGTTAGGACCACTTTGTTAAGGATTTACCCTAGTTCACTTGTTAGAATGTATCAGTACATGATCCTTCGGTCTGCACTAAAATGTCGATGTGTGTAAATTAATACACCTTCATGAAATTGATTTATTTAACTACAATTCTATGGAAGAATAATGCAAATTAACCTAAATAATTGCAATCAAATCACTATACATTCCACGGTTCTCTAACTAGTATGCTAATAGGCCTCTCGGCCTTAATCTCTATCAATTACAATCCTAGAATGAGAAATTGATAAACTAATGCCTAATATAGCTCAATTCTCTCAAAGATGATATGAAAATGGAACTCAAATTCTTATGATAATTCTCTCAATTTGATCTCATAATGCTCAATATATTTCTCAATTTCTCTCAAATTTCCTATAGTAATGATTCTATGCATTCAAATTTTCTAGGATTGATTATGCTTAAAAATGGCTTGTATTTATAGTAAATTCCCAAGGGTAGGGGGTAGAGTGAATTGATCATGATTAAGCCTTGGTTAGGTGAAAGGCTTTGAGATGGTTTCAAATGGGGGGACAATTTAAATGTTTGTGTCAAAGGTTGGGACAAAGGGACAAATTTGAGTGATTGAGATTCTAAGTTGAAAATGAGTGATTGAGATTCAAATTTAGGAGTGATCCATGTACTTTGTGTTCTCAATTCTCATTGGTTGCTCAAATTCATGTTGAAATATATTATGATCATTTAATTCAATCAACTAATTAAATTAGCCATGTAGAGGAATAGGTTCAATTTGATTTTTGATTTAAAACTATACAATTAATTGATTTAAATCAATTATATAATTTGATTGATCCCTTTTAGGCTTATATTTTATTATTTGATGTCATGATTAATTAATCCTTTGATTTAACTTTATTTTTTCCACTTTGATTGATAAATGTCCATTTTCTTTGATTTTGATCCATTTTGATGCATTTGATAAGATTTAGGAACAATTGGCTGAGATTTGTAGATTTGGATGATTAAAGAACACCTGGTCAATTTTAGGTGTCTGCAAATGCCCCTCTTTGAATTGATGTATGAAGTGCATTGATTCAAAGAAAATTACATGTCCTGATCATTGATTTGATACTGATTGATTGATTGATATCCTTATTTGATTTGAAACCTTGATTTGATAACTGATTTGCAACCCTGATTTGATTGATTGATAAAACCTGATTTCCAACTCTAATTTGAAATTCTAATTCACAACTCTGATTTGAAACTCTGATTTGATACCCTGATTCATAACTGATTTGATTTGATGCTAAAATCCCCACTAAAAAAATGAAATTTCAATGCCCCATATTTGATGTAGAATGTGATGCAGAATCCTAATTTGATGCTCTAATTTGATGAACTGATGATATATGCCCCCTCAAAAATGAAAACATTATGATGTCCAGATGCAAAATATGATGAGATTGATGTAAAAAGTAGATCAAAATGATTTCATTTCTGAAAACATTAACAAAACTGATGATAAGATCATCATATGCCCCAGTTTGCTAAAAATGTAGATCTAGGTCACATGGGGTAAAAGATCTCTCCAAAATTAGGTCAAAATTGCTTGAATAGGTTGAAATCACTTTTGACTATTGACATTTTTCTTTGATCCTATTGTGATTGATAGCAATGGTGGTCCCTATTCAAGAGAATAAATTTGAGAGAGTGCACCAGTATCAGAGACCTCCTAACTATGGACCTCTAGTGAGTGATTTGAACCTTCCTAGTGCATTTATTTCTCTTTTTGATAGCATTTATTGTCCATTTTGATTCTTGTTAGGTTAAATTTAGCAAACTATAGTGTAGGAACATTTGAATGATGCTTAGATTAATTAAATGTCACCTCCATGTAATTAAATTATGCGTAGGAAGTGTTCAACAACGCCTAGCAGTTAGGTAAAAATTTGCATCCCATGTTTGTAATGACGCGTATGAAACCATTTGCAAAATTAAGTTTTCAATGACGCCTAGGAAAGTTTAAATGCTGCCTAGGACTTTCAAATCTCGCGTATGCTATAAAGAAATGCCTCCAAAACTTGTAATGACACGTATGATGTTTGCAATGACGAGTAGCATTAAATGATGCATCCACTTAATCAAGTGATGCCTATAATGATTTTTGATGAGAACCTGATTTTAGATAGAACAAATTGTCTTCGATTGATTGTATGGATGACAAGATTAATTTCCAAGCTAGAAAGATGTGATTCCATGATGTTACTTAGTGTTTAGGATATTAAAATGATCATACCAGTGAATTTTTGATGTGTCAATCAGATTAATTAAAAGGTATTATCAAATTGATCCCTTGTTAGGAACAATAGGTTGATGCGCTCAAAAAGAGAAAAGATAGATTTAATATGTTTGATTGACTTGGAATGATCCACCAATTGAAAGATACTAATATAATTCACTTCATTCACAAAATGTAGGCACATTACCGTAAGTTATATGTATGGAATGTAGCATCTTGGGTGTTTAATCTGGTCGATGAGTTGATATTTCTAGAGAGACGTACTATAGAGACATGTGGGTTTGGATTCCTTCTTGATCTCCCTCATTTTAAGCTAAACTAAGGTTTATTGACAATGATGGTAGAGCATTGGCACTCTAACCATAATACCTTCCATCTACCCCTCGGCGAGATGACTATCATGCTATAGGATGTATACAGACTGTTGACAATCTCAACCCATGGAGAGCGGGTTTATTATGATCAGGTCTTTGATTGTAGCACATGTAGATGAGTGTTCAGAAATGACACCATTGATGATGACTGCATTACATGGGTATAGTTTGATTCTTTTCCTACTTTTCTATCCTTGTTAGGAGCAATGATTGGAGGATTACTCTTACCAGATAAGAGAGTTTGTGGCTTTTTAGTTGGATGGAGCTGCATATTAGAGGACTTGATTTCTCATCCTCAGAGATTGGATTGGGGATCATGTGTGGTACCCCATCTATATCATGATTTACATGAGGTTGTTTGTAGGCAGAGCATGGTTATATTAGCAGGTGCATTTTTGTTACAGTTATGCACCTGGGAGCATATCCTGATTACCAGACCTATATTGACATGAGTGCGAGGTCAAGGATATCATTACACATTTCTATATGATGGCATGATTGTCGAGCATTTTCTGGGCAAGGTTGATTTCTAGCGATGGACTATCGATGATATTGATCAGGTCATATGGAGACTGTACTTGGGCTACGATGGATGGAGAGAGGATGATGATGAGCTTCCATATATTTTTCCCCTTAGGGGATGATTGGTCAATCATCACTTTGTATAGAGATATTTTACTTTGGGAGAGTTTTCCTACATTATAGTTGTGTATAGGCTATGCCACAGGGTATGGCAATATATTCTAGAGTGAAGACATAGCGATCCATGTGGGGAGCTTAGGTAGATTATCAATTTTCCTATGCAGAGATTGATTGGATAGGACATGTTAGATGGTATATGATGGAGGATATGGCCGATGTAGGGATGTCCACTGAGTATCAAGAGTGGTTTTCTCGAGATAGATTTATTAGATTCATAGATCTGGCAGAGCCAATTCCTGATGTTGATGAGCTATCTGATGATGATGGTGGAGATGGGGATGATGGTGGTGGTGGTGGTAGGAGACCACAGAGAAAAAGGATACAGAGAGTACCTAGAGATTCTTGGGTACAAAGAGCTGCAGGACCTCAGATGCAAGGTGAGCATGTTAGGGCTCATGGTGGTGGATTCAGACAACCTAGATAGAGGTGAGCATAGTTATCGATGTAGAGATAGGCTCAGGATATTCTACCTATAGCTTGGGCTAGATAGAGATAGAGATGGGTACATGCAACTAAAAATGTTCCCTTACATGCTCCTATATATGGTCAAGATTTGCAGAGACTAGCATCTCCTTAGAGACAGGTATCTTCTCAGGTAGATCCACAGGTTAGTTTAGCATAGGTTCAGGATGCACCTCAAATACATGTCATACCACAAGTACCATTAGCACCGTAGGCACCACAGGCAGCTTAGTAACTTCCATTTCCTCCTATTATTGATGGCTTAGTATAGGATGTGAGGGGTTTATAGGTAGGGATGACTGCAATTACTAGGTGATTGGATCATGTCACTACTATGCTACAACAGTTCTTGGCTATGATGGCTCAATTACCTACTAGTGCCAGTATGAGTCAGGCACCACCTTCTACCTAGGATAGAGTAGGTATTAGGGGTCTAGATGGTTTAGGGGATGGATCGGGTGCTACTGGAGATGGATCAGGTGCCCCAGTTGGGTCATGAGATAGATATGAGATTGATATCTGGATATTGCATTGATGTATCATATGGAGTTTTGATCAGGACTATTGTATGGATCATTTTGTCGATGTATCTTTGATATATAGATTTGTTATAGACATTTGATGTTGGAAATTTATCTATGATGATCGTTTATATATTTCCCTTTGATGTTGATTTATGATGTTGATGTGATATTTCTCTATATGTAGATCTACGTGATGTCTATGATGCACTAGTTTTTATTATGCTATGGATGCAATATCTTAGATTTGGACATAGATATATGGATGTAAATGATGTTTGTGCAACTATTTCTATGTGATTTTAATTTTATCATGATGTATGGTTTATGCATTACAATGATATGGATGTAATACTTAATGGTAAAATGAATGCAAATATCTTTTGGGTTTTAATGTATGCAACTTAGTTTATGAAATGCAATTTTAAAAGATGAATGGATAAATGAATAATGATTAATGTATCTTTTCTTTTGTTTTTCTCAAGATATGTATAAATAATGATTAATGATTAGTGCTAGGAATGGATGCAAAAGATAATCCCAGATAATCAATTTGAAACCATTTAATTTGATGTAACCCCAAAATGATGAACCCCCTTGTACTTGGAAAAGTTATCTAAATAATGCAATTAATCTAACATGAATATGCAATGCAATGTAACTAATTGTCATTGATTTTTGCAAAATAAATGCAAAAAGAGATATATTTTCATCATTGAGCATGGTGGAACTAGGAGAGTCAATACAATCCTTAATGGTTCCACTGTGACCATAAGAATATGAATATGACTTTCATCTCAGTTGGTAACCTCTTTTAGGAACCTAGTACAACCCCCACTAGTTGAATGACCAACTATGGGAGTATGAATACTGGTTTAATCAGATTCAATGTTGCAAGTCGATGTTGGTATTAAGATATTGAAGGTCTAAATAGCCAAGGTATCCTTTTGCAGAAACAAACAAAGGTTGACCCTCCTTCCTATATGAATGTCCTCGATGGTTCTTTGATGATCATGTCCTTAGAAAAATTCATACAAGTTAAAGGATCTCCCTCAAAATAGTGACACAAAAGTCAAGAAAAACATCATGTCTTCATCATCGCCAATCTAGTTGAAACATCATCTATTAGCTAAAAAGACATGAATCAAAAAATTCAATGAAAAACTCATCAAAAATTTCAAGTGTATCGCAATGTATCAATATTTTCAAAAGGAATTCCAAACATTCTGATCATGTAGGGTGTTGTCAATTTTTAATCCTGATAAAATAAGTCAATGAAACTCAAGGATCATGTTGTAGGATCAAATTGTTTAGGGGTGAACAATAATATCCATCAAAGGTTCCAAATTATCTCTCCTCTAAATTCTAAAAAATCTACTTCTATCATGTGACCAAAATGTTGCACTTTTGAATCCGTTTGGTACCAAAATCAATGATGTTTGCCCCTAAGTGATAAATGTGAAACTTAAGGAAAATGAAACCTAGTATGAAATAATGCAGCTTTGAGACTTTATTATGACGATGCACAAATGACATATGCAATGAGGATATGTACAAATGAGATGGTGAAAAATAAATATGTACAAATGAAACTAGGAAAGACCTAAGAGACAAAGGCGCTTGTTTTTAGGTTTTCACCATTTGGGATTATTTCTCTTTTTTCTCTTTTTTTCTTTTTTTGCTACCAAGGTGCCTATTGCTAGGTTTTCACCAAGGCACTTTTTCTCTTTTTCATTTTTTTTTTCCATTTTTTTTATCATCAAGGTGCCTATTTGCTAGGTTTTCACCAAGACAACATTGTTTAGTTTTGCAATGTTTTTGACTTTCTTCACGTTGAATTTTCTCCTTTTTCTGATTTTTATACTTTTCCATTGTTTTTAGCTTTTTTTTTTTTTATCTTTCTGATTTTTTTTGTATTTTGATATTTTCTCCTTTTTTGGATTTTTACTTTTTCTCGTATACAAAGAAGATGTTAACTCACCTAATAATTTCATCTGATTAGGTATGAAACCTCTTTAAATGGATGTTATTAATGGGTTCTTGCAACTCATCCCCTTCACAATAAGCTAGTTTGTATGTTCCCATTTCAAAAGAAGAAACAATTACAAAAGGACCAAGCTAATTTTCTTCCCATTTTCCTTTGTTTTCCCTATCTGCCTAACTTTTAGGTTTTTCTGTTAACACTAAGTTTCCCACTTGAAAGGCTCTTGGTTTGATGTGCTTGTTATAGTTTCTTGAAATTTGATTCTGATACACTTTCAAATGATCATATGCTTGTGTTTGATGTTCCTCCAACAATTCCAACTGTTGAAGTCGAGAAACCTTGTAATCCTCATCATTGATTAATCCATGTAGTGATACTCTTAGGGATGGAATCTCAACTTCTAGGGGTAAAACAACTTTAGCCCCATAAACCAAGGAAAATGGTGTATCTCCTATTGGTGTATGGATGCTAGTTATATAGGCCCATAATGCCAAGTTTATCTGAATATGCCAATCTCTTCCTGACTTATCAACTAATCTTTTCAATATTTTGAGGATGTTCTTGTTTGTAGCCTCGGCTTGTCCATTACCTTGAGGATAGTAAATGGAGGAAGAATGGTGAATAATATGAAATTTTTCACAAAGTTCATGCACATCTTTTTTCTTGAATTGTTTTCCATTGTCTGTAATGATGGCATGAGGAATACCATATTGACAAATGATGTGATTAAGGATAAACATGAAAATTTGCTTTCCCATGGCAGTTGTCAAAGGAACGACCTCTACCTATTTAGTGAAATATTTTGTCATTGTGAGGATATATTTATGTCCTTTAGAAAATAGTGGGTAAATCATGCCAATTAGATCAAAACCTCATTGATAAAATGACCATGGTGTGATAAATGGATGTAAATCTTGCATAGGTGCATGGATCATGTCTTTGTGTTATTGGCGCTTAGCACAAACTTTCACAAATTGACAAGCATATTTTTCTAAGATTTTCCAAAATTACCCCATGTGAAGGATTTTCTTTGCTAAATTTAATCCACTAGAATGTGACCCACAAATCCCCTTATGGACATCTCTTAAAGCTAAAATTGATTCCTATTCCTCTAGACATCTAAGGAGCATTCCATCAAGACCTTTGTGATACAATGTGTCTGATAGGATGGTATAAGGAGCCGATTGTCTTATGAAATGTCACTTTTGGGCTCAGGTTTGGTCCAAAGGTAAGGTTTTCTTTTTAAGATAAGTGTAAATTGGTCCATACCAAGGTGAGACATGTCCATTAAGAAGGGAAAATATTTGGGTATCAAGTAAGTCAAATGTCAGTTTTGCCAACTCTTCCACCAAGAATTCGTACCTCACATTCTGATCAGGCATTTGGAGTAATGAAGCCAAAGCAGCCATTGCATTAGCTACTCTATTTTTGTCTCTTGGAATTTTCTCAAAAGTAATCAAAGCAAAATATCTTTTCCAATCATCCACCATCCTTTTATATGGCATCAATTTTTCATCTTTTGTGTTGTATTCATCACTGATTTGGTTGATGGCTAATTGAGAGTCTCCATAAACTTGTAATTCCATGACATTCCATTCCAAATCCATTTTGAGACCTATGACCAAAGCTTCATATTCAGCAATATTATTTTTACAAGGAAACAATAGTTTGTAAGATTTTGGAATTGTGGAACCTTGAGGTGTTATCAAAAGAATTCTTACCCCTGAACCACTTTGAGTATAGGATCCATTGAAATCTAAATTCCATGTATTTGCTTCAACATTAAAAATCTATGAATCATGAAATTCCACTTGAATTGGATGTGTAGACTCTAAAGGATGTTCAGCCAACTAATCAGCAATTACTTCTCCCTTGATTGCTTTCCTATCCACATACTCAATGTCAAACTCACTAAGTACCATCACCCATTTTGAAATCCTTCCTATTAGGGTTGTTTTACTAAGTAGATACTTCAAAGGATCAATTTTGGAAATTAACTTTACTTTATGCATCAACATGTAATGTCTAATCTTTTGAGAGGCAAACACAACAGCTAGGCAAGCCCTTTCCATGAAGCTATAGTTTAATTCATACTTTATCAATGTTCTACTCAAGTAGTAAATGGATCTTTCTTTTCCTTCATTGTCTTCTTGTGCCAATAGGGCCCCTAAATATTTCTCCATTTCTGATACATAAAATAACAAGGGTTTTCCTTTGATAGGTGACATTAACATGGGTGGATTCACCAAATATATTTTTAACAATGTGAAAACTTTGTCACACTCTTCATCCCATGTAAAAATAGTGTCTTTATGTAGCAACCTTGTGAAAGAATGGAATTTCTCCACCAATTGGGCGATAAACCTCCTTATAGATTGAAGTCTTCCTTGAAGAGACCTCATTTGGCTAATTTTCTTAGGGATTTCCATGTCTATTATTTCTTGTACTTTCTTGGGATCTACTTCAATGCCTTTTGCAAAAACAATGTAACCTAAGAGTTTGCCGAATTGTACCCCAAAAGAACATTTCTTTGGATTGAGTCTCACTTTGAATTTTTCTAACCTTGTGAAAATATTGTCTAATATTGGTAAGTGATCATTTCTTTCATGTGATTTTTCTAGAATATCATCCACATAATCTTCTAAAAAGTTATGCATCATATCGTGGAAGATGGTAATCATTTCTCTTTGGTAAGTTGCTCCGGCATTTTTGAGACCGAAGGGCATCACATTATAACAAAAGGTTCCACATGGGCATGTAAAAGATGTCTTCTCTTGATCTTAGGGTGTAATTTAGATTTGATTGTATCCATTAAATCCATCCATCAAGGAAAGCATAGAATGACCTGCTGTTAAGTCCACTATAGTATCAATGCTAGATAGTGGAAAATCATCTTTTGGGCAAGCAAGATTGAGATCACTAAAATCTATGAAAAATATAATAGATTTGTCATGTTTTGTGACCAGCACAATGTTGGCTATCCATTCTACATATGGAATTACTCTTATGAATCCAACCTTGAGGAGCTTTTCCAATTCTGCTTTTACTAAAAGTGCCACATGAGGGTGCATCTTTCTCAGTTTTTTCTTTACGGGTTTCACACCAGGTTTCACATTTAAATGATGAATTATGAAGCTTGGATCTAACCTATGCATGTCAGCATAAGACCATGCAAAGTTAATTTTCTTTTCTTGAAATAATTCAATGAACTCCTTCCTTTCTTATGGACTCAAAGATGTTGCTAGATGAATAAACTTAGGATCCTCTTTGGTTTTAATGTTAAATTTATCTGTTGGTTCAATAAGGATGGGTGATATTTCATCTTCATTCTCAGGTATGGTATCCAACCTCTCTTCTATAGGTTCCACAATTGAGTTTTCACCTTTGGAAACATCTGATATTTTGACTCTTTTAGCTTCTAGCACTGCCACATGGTGGTTTTCACCACTAGACCTTTTAATTTTTTTATATATTTTTATTTTATTTTGTGGATTGAGAGGTTGAACCCCTACCTCTATCATTATGTTTGGATTATATTCATTTATGGAAGAAGATGGCTCAACCACATTTAGGTATTGGGCCATCGCAAGGTCATTGGGAAAATATAATAGGTCATTTGGTTAGGATAAATCCCAATCAATGAGTTCGGGGTGCATTAAGGATAAAGATTCATTTGGAAAATTATCATTCAAAGGGTTTAAGGACATGAACTCATTTGAAGGTTCATACATTGTATCACTTAGGTCTATGACATGGGCTTCCTCAAGATGTTTCATGGAAGTTGGATCAAAGTCTCCTTCACTACAGTCCTCATTGATTTCCATGGGAAAGAATGTATGTGGATTAAATACAACATTTGAATCACCCCCCAAAAAGGTACCCAAGGTTCACCTATCCATTGAATAGTTCTAGATGCTTGACCTATGTTAGGTTCTTGAGGTTCACTTGACACTTGTGTAGAATTTGAACTTTGATGTTCATTTTCTTGACTTGTAACATTGGGAATAGTTGCATATGTGTGAATAACATCAACTTCTATGTCATGACAAGACTCTTCAGAAAAGGAATCCCACTCATAATCCCTAGAATCTTCTTCACTCTCTGAACCTACCATGTGCACATGTTCATGGAAATCATTCATTGGACTTGAAATTTCTCCTTTATGTTGAAAACCTATTATGGATTTCTCTTCTTTTGATCTCCAAGCTGGTTCAATGGGTTCTAATAATCCTCTATTTCAAACTCCTAAGGGTCCTCTTCCCTTATATCCCATTTTTTGCATGTTTTGATACCCTTTCCCATAATGATTGGTTTGAATGTTGATGTGTTGTACCCTTTCCATAGGATTATTTGAAGTGTCATCTTCCTTATAGAGCCATTATAGTATTTCATTATCCTCCTTCTCTAACACAAATTTATCACTCTCTCATACAAAATGAGATTTATATTTATGAGGGGGATGAGCACTTTCTCACTTTCCATGTGTCCTAGGAGAGGTTGGTAAATCAAATAGGGAAACAAAATATTCCCCCACTTCCTTGGAGTTGATTTTACATTGTTTTTCAAAGGTGTGCATCAATTCACTCATCTTTTATAGTGACCCTTCTTAGCTTGTTCACTTTCTTCCTTGGTAGGTTTCAAAGTTTCCATCTTCAATGTAGAAGTATTAACTAAATTATCATGTGAATTTTGACCCTCATAACTCATCTTTTCCTTTCCCTTAATTGATGTAGTTGAGTTAGTGTGATTAGGATTTGATATGGAGGTAGCATTCGATGTCAACTTTGAACTTTCCTCTTTATGTTCTTCATTAGTATGATTAGGGATGACTCCTTCCCTATTGTGAGGAATAATTAATTCATGACTTAGCTTCAATGTGTTGCAATATTGAAAGGGATTAGAATCTCCTCCAATTGTGATCTCCTTACCTCTATGTGTAAATTTTATGCATTTGTGATAAGTAGAAGGTACTGCTTGCATCTCATGAATCCAAGGTCTTCCCAATAGGATATTATAAGTTAAT
>MU226429.1:3381712-3404818 GCA_018584345.1 Thuja plicata
GCATCTCATGAATCCAAGGTCTTCCCAATAGGATATTATAAGTTAATTTCATGTCGAGAACTTGACATATGGTATCTTTTTTGATATGTCCCACTTGGATAGGTAAAACAATCATGCCTTTTGAAGACCTTTCTTCCTCATCATAAGCCTTAATGGTGATTTACTTTTTAGGGTCAATGGATGATTCGGATATCCCTACAGAATTGACAAGGTTTAATGTACAAATATTGAGACCAGTTCCGCCATAAATGAGAACTCTCTTAACCCTACGCCTTTGGATTAACACTTCTATATGCAAGGGAAAATTTTGAGGGTGGGTAATATACATGTCATGTTTTTCGAAGAATGAAAGGCAATGAGGAGCTATGAGATGTCCTACCATATATTAAAACTTATCCTCCTCCAAGGTTATAGAAACATTGGTTTCCACTAGGGCTTTTTCCAATATTTATTTTTGATTAGGATATAGTTTCAACAACTCCAAAATAGATATTTGTGTTGGATTTTTATGCAATTGATCCACCAAACTATAAGGCTTTATTGAAGAAGATGTTGGTTTAGCCAAAGTAGTTGTTGAAGTAAGACCAAAGGTTTTAGGGGCACTTCCTTATAGGGTAAATATTGCTCCTTTCTCCCTAGCTACAACATTAGAGGTCTCTTGAATAGGTTGTTCTTTGATTACCATAGCATTGATAGTACTATCATGTCTGGATAGGGAATTAATAGTATTTTTATAGCTATGGGAAAAGTTTACATTATTGTTGCCTCTCAAACTGTTTCCATTGTGAGCATTGGAAGATTCACCCTTTTCATGTTTTTAAAAAGGAGTTTTAAATGTTGTGTGGTATTTATTTTTTTGAGGGCCTTCTACCTTTATCACACCACTGTCAATTAAGTCTTGCACTATGTGTCTCAAATGCATGCAATCATTTATCTTATGTCCTTGATTTCTATGGTATTCAAAATGACTAAAATCACTCCACCATGTAGGTTTGATTTGTGGTTCATATGGTTTATCCCTAGGTAAGTCAATAAGATTATTAGCAATGAGAGTTCTTAATGGATTTTCAAGGGGTTCACCCAAAGGTGTGAATGTTCTTGTAGGAGTTGGTGTAAAGAAATTCTTAGGCTTGTTAGCCCCTTGATTGTTCCCAAATTTATTATTGTTATTGTTGTTGTTTAAAGGTACTTTGGGTTCTTGGGTCACATTATTATCTTGAGAAAATCCTTTAGTAAGATTGAAAGGGGTGGCCTTCAAATTATTAGCCTCTACAACTCCATCATTCACCACTCCTTTATTGTTACTCCTCATCCAAAATAGGTTATTTTTAGGAGGATTTCTATTTTGGTTGTTATTGGACATATTGTTGTTGTTTATTTAAAGCTTAAGTTCTCCACTTTTGACCAATGCCTCTTCAATGGTAACCCCATTCTCAATTAGATCTTGGAAAGACCTAGGACATTGTATTCTTAACATGTAATTCATCTCATTAGTTAATCTATTAATAAAGACATCCATCTTCTCTTTTTTAGGTACACTTCGAGGGTATCTAGAAAATACCACTCTCCATCATTGCAAGAAAATTAGGAATCCTTCTCCCTCTCATTTCTTGGTATTACATAAATTTATCATCATAACCTCATGTTTGATATTGTAGGAATAATGAGTAACAAATTTGGAGGCCAACTCTTCGAAGGTTCGGATGTCGGAGGATAACTTTGAAAACCACTCCATGGCCATGCCTCCTAAAATTCTAGGGCATAACCTCATTAGATAAGTCATGTCATGCATGAACTATAGGCTCAATGTGAAAAATTATCTTAGGTGGTCTTGAGGATTATTTGTTCCTTCATACTTTTCATATTTAGGAAAGATAGCATTAGTTGGGAATGGAACCATAATTAAGGTCTTATCAAACAGAAAAGGACATAAAGCTTTGATAGAAACTGGTTTAGGAGCCCCAATTTATTTCATTGTATCCAATTGCATTTGGAAGAGTTTGAATTTTTTTTTTATGATATCAATAGGATTAGCCTTAGCATATTTTTGTTTAAGTTGATTGACATCATAGTCATGGGGAAGTTTGAGACCCGTTTGGGCTAGGTCTAGGAAGTATTTTTCCTTGTCTTTTTCCAATACTTTCTCCATGAGCTTCATGAAGAAGGGACTTTGCATTTATTTATTGACCTTTTCATCGGTTGCTTCTTCATCATTAGGGTCAACGTTTCCCCCTTTGTTATTATTATTGTTTAACCCTTGCTTGTTAAGGTCAACATTTCCACCTCCAAGATTATTGTTTTTGTTTAACCCTTGATTGCTAGGGTCAACATTTCCTCCTCCCATGTTATTTTTGTTTAACCCTTAGTTGTTAGGGTCAAAATTTCCTCCTCCAAGATTAGTATTACTAACCCCACCACCTCCATTGTTGTTCATATCTTTGTTAATGTGGTTAATTTGATCAGGGTCCATGTTGCCAAATGGAAAAGACATTGTTCTCTTCGTCTCCTTTATAGGTTCTCGTAAGGGTCTTGAAGAGGTGAACGTATCACTCGGAAAAGGACACTCCTACCTTAGATAGGTTTTGTCAAGTTGTAGGGTAGACTTGATATAACGAGATCTAGTAAAATTTGGCATGAACATAAATTGTATAGAGATCTTAGGTTTTTGTCTCACTTAAATGATCAATCCTTGGATGATTTTGTGAAATGTCCAAAAAAATGGAGGACTTTGATCAAGTTGAATATACACAAAGGTAAAATCTCCAAAAGGGTATCCAAAAATGTAGTTGTCTTGTTTTCAAACCTTCGGGAACTATCCACTATTTTCCCTTCTTTGTTTCTGGGTGTCACTTCCTGGTGTGTAGGGGTAACTTTAATGCTAGTATGCGTTGACTGGAATTCTTGTATGTGACACTATGCTATCAGTATGCAACATTTGTCTGTTGATAGGCATTGTTGAAATGTTTCCAGGTCGCACTTTCTAGTGACATACATGGTTTTTGACAGATGCCAGGCATTGTTTTAGTTGTTCAGGCGTCATAGAACTATCTGTAGGTGTCACTTAATTGTTCATACACAGTACTTAATAGATCAAAGTTGAATTTTTCAATTTTTTTGGGTTTTAAAAGTTTAACATTTTTTATCAGATCTTTTAGAGAAGATTCTTGCTTGAAAATTAAATACAAACTCAACACACACACATCAAATTTGCACCATGTCCCTAAAACAACACTAGAATTGTATGTTCTCAGTTGTTTTCATAAGCATAACACAAGAAAATCTTCCAAGAAATATACCTACACTCAAATTTGGCTTTTAACAATGGCTCTAAAAGGTATGCTTACTATTTTAACAAGGTTTTAGTGAACACCTCCGTTCTAAATTGTGCCAAGTTCTTTTACCCCCTTGCGGGCTTCCCACACACTTAAAAGTATGATTTTGTGCAATCCCGAAGGACTACTCAAGGAAGTAAAGATGACTTACACACAACTTAGTCACTTTTTGATTAAGGTAAAGTGCATTTATTTATAGTGGGTCAAATAGTATCATAGATAAAGTGATTGTCTCCCACTTTGGGTCATTTGCTCTCACCGCCTTTGTAAGGGAATTCTCAGGAGGCAAGCCCTCTAAAGTTCTAATTGATCTAGTATATATAGAAAAATAAGAAATTGAACTTGGTTCAACAAGTTTGGGAGTTTTATTCACTTAGAAAGTAAAGAGAATATCCCTATTATCGTTCTTTGTTCAAAACACCTCAAACACACTTGTTCTTTTTCAACCCCTTGACAAGGGGGTTCTTAAAATTGAAGTGTTTGGTTAATTCCTTATTCCTTTCTTTCTACCAAGTTGAACTCGCGCGTTTGGATTTTTGATCCACTTCACAAAGTGGAGAGCATATGCCTAATGTTTATTCAATTTAGACAATAGTAGGGTTTTTCCTATTAAACTAGAATTAAAGAAAAGCCACAATTTAAGCAATGCAAGCTTGATGTGAAAAATACCTCTTTTGTAGCTAGCAAAGGTTAGGCGCTTTTTTGAGGTTTTTGATTTTTTTCTTGCTTACTCACCTAGTGGTGATCATTCCCACTCCATATCCACCAACAAGTTAGTCAACACAAAGAGAACAAAGTGAAGAAAAAAATTTGAAACCAAATTGACAAAATGCTCCTAAGTTCTTTTTGATCAAGTTTTGCAAAATCAAGCTTAAAGAACTCAAAAAAAAAAAATCAACTAAAGAGTAGGGAATTTTATTTTGTATCCAAAAAAAATTTCATGTAGTGATCATACAAATGTTCTTCTTCTTTTAAACTTTCTAAAATATTAGAAGAATGAATTTTCTTAGAATGTTTAATTTGTGCTCTTACCTCTTTACTAGGCCTTGTAACTCTAAGTTATGGTTTCTAGACTTTTAAATGCTATGTCATCTACAGGGAACAAAAAAACACAGAGAGTTATAATAGAGAGCAAATCCATTTAAACTTGATATAAAGAAATAAATTCTATGCGGCATTTAACAGCTAATACGTGACATTTAATTGTTACTAAGAGGAATTTAAAAATTTAAAGAGAAATTTAAAATTTAACACACGACATTTAAAAATGCATAGGTGGTAAAATAAAATTAACAGGTGGCACACAAATTTTAAACTACGGCCAAAGATTGATCACACATGGCAGTTGAAAGTTCATAGGCAGTTCTTTGCAGCTCATAGGCGACACTTTACAGGCTTAGGCGTCACACTTTATCTCATACACGGTGAAAGAATTTAAGATAGAAATAGAGTAAGATCTACAGGCATCACTTCAATGTGCATAGGCATCATCAAATTCTTCATACGCAACATTTCACCTATTTTTTGCAAAATGAACAAGAAAGTGAAGCAAAAACACAAAAAATTTGATACAAATGATGGAAAATGAGGCCTAAAGCCCCACGGTGGGCGCCATTTGTGTGTGAATTAATACACCTTCATGAAATTGATTTATTTAACTACAATTCTTTGGAGGAATAATGCAAATTAAACTAAATAATTGCAATCAAATCACTAAAAGTTCCATGGTTCTCTAACTAGTATGCTAATAGAGCTCTTTGTCATGCCCCAAACTTTGGGCACTAAAACCTTAACCTAATGAACTTAAAATTTTAATTTAATCATGTTATATTAGCTATAGGAATGAAATATTTTCTACACCTTTGCAAATTAAATTAATTGAAAGATTAATATAGAATAAAAACATTAATTAGAGTTATAGTCCTTAAGATTCCTTTTCAACTATATTTAGTAAAACAGCCATAAATTCATTCTGATAATAATCATTTCAAATAAATATCCAAATACTTATTTTATTAATATAAATAAGCATGCTCTGATTTCAAAAATACAAGATGATTACAATTTCTAAAACCCTTTCAAATATTACAAGGGAGAAACTTGAACAGAAAAAAGACTGCGAGGTAGAAATTGTAACCAATACACTAAAACTTTGGCTAAACTTTCAGAAGATTTCTCTGAACCTGCAAGAACATCAAGGTTGACCATGGAGGCTCACCTCCCAAACTAGGCCTTTGCAAGGCCACCCCCAAGCTAGGGGATCCAGAACTAAATTGGGATACCTACACACATAACAACTATGAAACTGAAAATAGGAACACAAGAAAATACCCATTACCCAAGGATATACATAGGTCTCGAAAAGACATAAAATAAAGGGGTGAAAGAGGATTACCACAAGAGGAGAAATAAAATAATACAAAAATACATACACTAGGAATAGGCCACACATGGGCTCAACATTCCTAAGTACCATATCTTTAATCTTGTTCCATAGCCACACATGGACTCATGAACAAAATACTACCCTTCTCCTCCAAGCCCTACAACGACAACTGGAGTAAATTTTACCTTATTTTCACAAAACAAGTCATGGCTTCAAGCCTTCCAATTTTTCTTATGAACCCCAAATTCTTTGGGAGTTCTTGGAATCATGGGCACCCATATACCCATGTACATCTCTCCACACATGGGAGACTCTACACTACTTGGGTAGTTCACTAACTTTCACCCCATCAAGGCTACCCAACCCTCCCAAGGGTGAATAGGCCTTGAAGAACCTCATATAAAAAAATCACAAAATAAATACAAGACTCAACACATAAACTCCATGAAAACCTAGGAAGCTGAAAACAATAACATAAACTTCAATCATGGATTTCTCAAGTTAGGTACAAATGCAAACAAGAACTACTCCTAACTATGATAATTAGGAAACTCACCTCAAATCCAAGCTATGGTAAATGCAAGGTGGTTTGTGAAGAGCTTCTCCTTCTCATCCTTCCTCCTTCTCTCAAGTCTTACTCCTACAACTAAATCTATCTCTAAAAGTAGAGAGTGGGTGTGCACCCAAAGCTCCCTCTAAGGCCTTCCTTATATATGCATTCTTCCTAAAATATCAGGAGTCATAAATAGAGGGAAGACTCTAATCCATCTACTCTCCCCACTTGCCTTCTTCATAAATGGACTTAAATGTTTATAAGGAAAGAAGTGATGGCTTAACCAAAGTCTTCCAACTCTCCAAATTTGCCACTTCCCAAAATGGTGACTTTAGGGGAGTCATAAATGAGTTTCAAGACTCTTAATGGGATGAAAATGACCCCTAACTGCTAAGGTACCAAGTGGGGTAGTTACTTTTGACCCTAGTTACTCCCTAGGATCCCAAATGACCCTCCTCAACTCCACCCAAGGTCAACTCTCGAAAATCCAACCTTCAAGACTCAATCTAATCTCTCTTGACTCATCCTTATCTTCCTTGACTCAATCCCATCTCAATCTTATCTTCGTAAACCTTAGAGTAAGCATAGGGACTATACTAGGTAACTCCTGGGTAAAGTCTAAGCCTATGCTAGTCACATTCACTAGCCATGCCAACATACAAGGTGAAGATGTGTCAAGGGACACAATCATTTCACACGAGCATGACTTATTACACATTTACTCAATTAAATAAAACATTATCATACACCACACTTTTATGAATGAAAATACAATACAACGAGGTCCATGTCTCTTTTTTTAGACATGATCTTAGCATCACTGTTTTCACATAGGTCCATTTGTGAATCCCCGATTAGTTCCATGGTCATTCTTTTCTGCACACTTATTGCACACATCAGTAGGTCCAATAAATCTATATTTTAAGCATAGAAGAATACATAATGCAAGTAGAACATACATTCACTTATATATGCATCAATGATTCTTTGAAATTAAACAATATCTATATCTAATCCATATGCATAACATAACACTCTTTAATAATTTGCATCTTGATTACATCTTACATATTATTCCAATATACTAAACCATCAGAACTAAGTCCTAAATGGAAATCTACATCACAAACATAGAGTATTATATAGATTCCCTGATTACATATTCTGGTATTGTTTACAAGTAAAGGTTTGAACAATCCATAAATTTTTACATGTATCCCAAAAGTCCAACCATAACAAAATTAGTTTGGACAAGAGAACATGCAAGTGAAAGATAGTGCTAATCTATGTCATGTTGGGGTAGGACTCACATCCTCCCCCTCTAGGCATGAACATCCTCCTAGATTTCATCAAAGAGGTAGGGGAATTGTGACCTCATCTATACTGTATTTCATAGTATCAATACTCCCTTCAAGATATATTGATGAAGGCTAATCATTTTATGCAATGTATATCTAATATTCATATCCATGTGCATGCTAATTTACTTTGAACACTTCTTAACTAATAAGTCATATTTCAAGAAAAATATGATTTTAAGAATGATAATGGTATGTTCTTCGAAACCTACTCCCTTATACATTCTATCCATATTCCATACTGAACAGGATAGAGAACATTAATTCACAACACAGGACAAGCAACATAAAACATGTGCAATCCTAGCCACCAAAAAAAATCATAAGAAATCTCAAATCAAGGTTCACAAATTTCAAATTGAAATCTCAAAATTTGTATAAATAAATAAATAAAAAATGTGAACAAGAACTACATTTAAAAGACAAAAGAAAATTTGGTTGCTAGACGGTTACAAGAAAACTAAAATAATTCAGCTCGCCCTTTATCACTTCCAAGTTCATCAAAGTTGAAAAACAAATTAAATACACATAGTAACTAACGCTTAGCCACAAGAAGGGAGTAGAAGCTACATGACACCTTGCATCCAAGGTGCACTAAAGAACATGACCAAACATTCTCAAAAGAACATATGCCTCACTTGTTGAGTAGGAAGTGTGTGTGACTGCAACATTAACTCTGCCACGCCCAAAAGTTGGGCAAAAACACATGAACAAAATTTTTTTTAATAACGCACTGAAATGGATAACAAAACTATCTCCCAGGAACATGTGCATGCAAAACGGTGCAAAGGGTTAAACAAAACTAGAAAGGTTACAAGAGAGGAATAGCTTTTAGAGCTATCCTAAAGGGTGCCTAAAGCTCCAACTTGATCTACACACAAACTGAGGTAGTTTGACCAAAAGTCAAACAGAGTTGAATAAGTCAACCAGGGTTGACCAAAAGTCAACCATTCCTCAAAATACATGAAGGAGGGTCACTAGGGCCTATTAAGCACTATGGAAGTCATAGGCACACAAATCGAGGTAGTTGACCAAAAAGTCAACTCATGTTGACCAAAAAGTCAACTATCTCCAAAAGGCATGAAACTGGAATCTAAGGGTCCAGCGAGTACAAGGATTACTTGGTACAAAAAATAGAAGTGATCAGAGAGGGGTTTGACCATGGTTGACCCAAAAGTCAACCATGCATGGCGCTGGTCAAAGGTATCGGTAACACCCTTAATAGGTGTAAATTGCGAAGGTAAGGGGTTTGCAATGATCCCAAAAGTAATAAAAACATTATCTAGGTTATAATTTTTTTTAAACGAATAATTTGGTTAGATAATTAATGTTCTAATTCTTATATTTACCCATTTAGTTATCAATTAAAAGCCTAATCATCTTTTTTAACTAACATATTAAGTGAACCTTTTTATTTAAAAGAAAAAATTCATCTGATCCATCGAAGCAGTCTGAAAATCTAAATAAAATAACATAATCGAATCTAAATACTAAATTTTAGACTTCATACGTACTTTAATATCCTATTTAAATAGTTGCATAAATCTTTAAAAGAACTAATCTAATAATAACAAATTAAATTAAGTAAAATGTATAATCTTCCAAATTAAATATTTAAACCTAATATAAAAACATATATGAATTTCCAATAAAAAAAATATACATAGAAGAAAAATAACCTAATCTATATCAAATATAAATCTAATCAATACTTAACAAATATAAAAAAAAACTATAATATAACAACAAAGTTTAAAACCTAAAAGAAAAAAAAAAGACAAATTGCTAAGGAGAAAAAAAAAATGGCGGCTGAAATTCCCACAGAGGGGCAGCGGAAAGCTCACGCGCCGCGCGGAAGGAGAAGGGACGACGGGTGGAGCGGTGGAATACCGGCGGTCGCGGGGAAGCAAGGTGGAGGGTGGCGGTGTGGTGGCCGTGCAGGCGGCGGCACCACCCGCAGCGCTAAAGGAGGGAAGAGGGAAGTGGGGGGGAGTGCCGACCAGTGGCGACTCTGCCCCACTGTGTAAATAGTGGGCGGCCCGCGCGCTGTGCAGCCACCCCCGCCAACATAAAATGCCCCAAAAAACAAAAATGCGGGCTGGGGAGGGTTTCGGCCCCCCCACCCTATCTATTAAAATATAAATATATTTTTTACATAGTTGCAACGGTTTAGACGCGCGAACACAGCGCCCCTTTTATTTTTTTGTTTAAATTTTTTTTTTTATCATTTCTTTCATTTAAAGGTTTAAGTAGTATATATATGTATTTATATTTATATATATATATATGTAGGAATATATACATATAAATATATGTATATATATAGATATAAAAGTACAAAAATATTAAATCTGGTTTAATACCACTGGTGTAATTTGACTGTATTTAAGAAAACAGTGGGCATTAGGAATTTTTTTTATTTTTTTTCAAATTACATATTTGAAACCCATATTTAATGCTAAACATATTGGTAAAAGAAAATTTTAATTTCAAGCATAATTTTTTTTTTGACATAATTTTCCAGAAATTCATAAGGTAATAAAAATAAATCTCTTCCTCAAGAACACTAATAAACGAAAAAATAAAATATAACTATATTAAGATTACTTTTTTTTTCTTTTATTTGATGTAGGCAAAATTAAGGACTTGATAAGGACCAAGCCTCACATGGACTTGATAAGGACCATCTTTATAAGATGTTGTCCTGAATAACCTCCTGATACCTCCTAAATGCCCTCAGGCCCATCTTGGCTTCATGGGTATCATGTTACCCCAAGTTTATCGCTCCTTACGTGGGAGACTCTACACTTAACAGGAATCATTTCCATCTACCCCTCCAAGGCTACTCTGCCCTCCCAAGGGTGAGTGTACCTTGAAGACCCATTCGAAATCAATCACAAAGTAAAGACTTTGAGAAACAAATAAAGAAATTTTCTACAGAAAATAAAAGCTTCAAAACACATAGGAATCCATTAATGGAGTCCTTGAGCTCAAGAACACACATAAACATATCAATAAATTTTAAAGAAATCCAACCTTAATTCAAGCTAAGGTGTGAAGAGGAATGGTGTTGAGCTATCCTTCCTAAGCTCCTTCTCCAAAGGCTCCTTCAAACTAAATTTTGTCTTTAATGGTAGAGAGTGGGTGAACTCAACTCATCCTAAAATCTTCTCTAAATAGGAAAACCTCCAACATGAGCAAGGATTAACCCAAGGGTGAGGTAACTCTAACCAATCCTAAACTAAACCACATCCTAACTCTCCAAGTGTGAAGTCAAAAGAAACTTGGGTAGAAGAGAGAGTGAGGTTAACCAAAGTCACACTCCTCTTCCAAATTCGCTCAAAGTTAAAAGTGACACTTAAAGGGAGTAATAAATGAGTTTAGAGGCTCATTAATGATAGAAAATGACCCCTAACCCATAGGGTACCAAGTTGGGTGACTAAAACTGACCCTGGTTATCCCCTAGGAGCCTAAAAGACCCTCTAAAACTCACCCTAAAGTTTACCTACGAGTTTTCAAGTCAAAGAAATTCTAGAAACTTCTAACCCTGGGGTAAGCTTGGGTACTACTCCTAGATGACCCTAGGTAACCTTTGACTAACCTTGGTCACCCCTTTACTAGCCATGTCAATAAATAAAGTACAACAATTGCCAAACTTGGCACATTAAATTAAAACAATAGACATGACTTAATCACATAAGCATTTACTAATTTAATAACACACATGCAAATCACGTTTATGAAATAAACACATAACAAAAAGGTCCATGTCTCTTTATATAGATAGGACCTTGGAAAGCACGGGTATTTACATAGGTTCCAGTACTGGGTCCCCGATTTAGATCCATGGTTGACCTTTCCTGCACACTCAATGCACACATCAGTAGATCCAAAACAACATGATATGAAACATAACATAACGTCAATAATGTATGTAAGCATATAAACCACATTGCATTAGAACTCAAATATCCTAGCATTGGTTTCCTAAACCAAATTCATCATGTAACATTCATACATTTTAAATCCATATAATACATCAACATAAACTAAAAATGAATCGGAACATAAAGCATCTCAAAAGTACCCTGATTACAAAATCAGGTGCTGAATATATAACACAGGATTCCACCGATCCTCAAATGTATAAAAATTCTTTGATAGTCAAAGTATGTCAAAGCATAAACTACTGAAAGCATGAGAAAAAAATAGTAAAACTATAATAGTCTAATGTAGGTCTCACATCCACCCCCTCTAGGCATGAACTTCCTCCTGGAATTCATCGAAGAGGTGAGGGTACTATGATCTCATCTGTGCTATGTCCTCCCAAGAGGTTGTAACCTCATCATAGCAATCCCACTAGACCCTAACTTGGTCTAGCTCTCTGCCTTGAAGGCCCAAAGTCTGTCGAGCCAATATATGAATTGGCTCCAATGCCAGTTGTCCGTCCGACTCCACCTGCAAGGCATCCCAATCTATCACATGAGACTCATCATAAATATACTTCCTGAGAACTGAAACATGAAACACATCATGGATGCGTGACAGGCTAGGTGGCAACACTAAATGGTATGCACTGGTCCTATCCTCTCAAGGATCTCAAAAGGTCCAACAAAATGGGGTGCTAGCTTAGAGCCCTTTCCAAAATGGATTGGACTCTTATGCAGTCGTACCCTCAAAAAGACTCTGTCTCCAACTAGATAGGCTCGATCAATCCTCTTCACATTTTCATACTTCTTCTGCCTATCTTGAGCTTCCTCAAGTCGCTGCCTAATCAAAGTCACCTTCTGCTCCATATCTCTGACTAGCTCAGGACCAATGGAAACTCTATCCTCGATCCTATCCCAACTGAGTGGGGTCCTGCATGGTCTACCGTAAAGAGCCTAGTAGGGAGGCATACCCAAGGAAGTCTGGTGCCCATTGTTATAGCCAAAATCCACTAGGTGTAGGTATTCTTCCCACTGGGTCTGATGGTCCATGATGTACATGTGAAGCATGTCCTCTAACACTTGATTAACCCTTTTGATCTGTCCATCTATCTTAGGATGATAAGCCATACTGAAGTTGAGTCTAGTACCCATAGCTATCTGAAGTTCTCTCCAAAAGGATGAAGTGAAGAGGGAATCTCTATCTGAGATGATCTTATGAGGTATGCCATGAAGTTTGACAATATCTCGCAAGAACACTTGTGCCACTACTGGTGCGATAAAGGTAGTATGCACAGGTGAAAAGTGAGCCACCTTAGTCAACTTGTCGACTATCACCATGATGGCATCATGACAACGAGAAGACATAGGAAGACCTACTATGAAATCCATAGATATGGTGTCCAATTTCTACACTGGTACCTCATGAGGCTGAAGGAGACCACCTAGATGATGGTGTTCTGCCTTCACCCTCTGGCACTCTAGGCATCTAGCTACCATCTTTGCAATCTACAACCTCAAGCCTGGCCAATGATATAGTTGCCTCAAGTCGGCATGCATCTTCTTAACCTTGGGATGCACTGCACAAGGGGCCCTATGAGCCTAAAGCATCACAAACTCACGCAATCCTCTGGAAGAAGGTATATAGATACATCCTCTATGATGCAACAGTCCATCAGACTCCAAGGAATACTCTGAAAACTTCCCCTCAAGGGGTCTCTAAGATCGAATCAAATCATGAACCTCTACATACATCTCATCCTCTTGCAAGTGACGAAGGATGCGATCTCTCAAATCTATGCCAGTAGACATAGAAGAAAGCTCATGTTGTCTCCTAATCAAGGCATCTGCGACCACGTTCTCTTTCCCTTTGATGTAATGGACATCAAAATCATATTCACATAAGAAATCCATCCATCTCCTTTGTCTAGCATTAAGGTTCGGCTGAGTGAGGATGTACTAAAGACTCTGATGGTCTGAATGAAGTTCGAACCGATTTCCTAAGAGAAAATGTCACCATCTAACTAAAGCATGCACCACTGCTATGAGCTCTAAGTCATGGGTAGGGTAGTTGATCTCATGAGTCTTTAGTTTCCTAGACTTGTATGCTATAGCTTGCCCACCTTGCATAAGTACTACTCCCAAACCATCCAAGGAAGCATCTGTACACACCATAAAGTCTGTTGAAGGCTCTGGTACAACTTAAATAGGTGCACTGGTAAGTTCTCTCTTGAGCTCCTAAAAAGCCTTATCACACTTCTCAGTCCACTCAAACTTCTTTCCCTTACGCTGAAGAGAGGTAATGGGGTGTGCTACCTGAGAGAAACCATTAAAAAACTATATGTAGTAACCGGCTAAACCCATGAAACTCCTAACCTCGATCACAGTGGTAGGTGTTGGCCAATCCATGATGGCATCAATCTTCGATGGGTCTACTGAGACCCCATCACCTGAAATAACATGGCCAAGGTACTTGACCTCTGCTCTAAAGAAAGCACACTTCGACAAGCTGCCATACAACTGATTGTCTCTAAGACACTGCAAAACTTGCCTCAAGTGTTCCTCGTGCTCTTTCTCATCCTTGGAATCTATCAAGATGTCATCGAGAAACACAACTACAAACTTGTCAAGGAAGGTTCAAAATACTCCGTTCATAAGACTCATGAACACAGCTGGAGCATTCATAAGACCGAATGGAACCATAGTGACTTCATAGTGGCCATATATAGTGCAGAACACGGTCTTGTGAATATCACTATCCATGATCCTCAACTGATGGTAACCTGATTTGAGGTCTATCTTTGAGAAGACTTGGTCACCTTGCAATTGATCAAACAATTCATCGATCCTAGGAAGTGGATACTGATTCTTGATGGTTACCTTGTTCAACTGACGGTAATCCATGCACAACCTAAGAGAGCCATCTTTCTTCTTCATGAAGATAACTGGTGTGCCCCAAGGAGAGACACTAGGATGAATGTGTCCTTTCTCTAATAGTTCCTCAAGCTATATCTTGAGCTCATTAAGCTCATTAGTGGTCATCCTATAAGGTGCTCTGGAAACTGGCTCAGCCCCTGGTACGAGATCAATGTGAAAGTCTACTGCCCTATGAGGAGGCATACCAGGTAGCTCTGATGGAAACAAATCTGCAAACTCTTGAAGAATGGGGAAGTCATCAAGGGAAGTTTCCTTCTCCGACTCTTCTTCCCTATCGCTGATTGTGATGGCATACAACTAGCATCCCTTCCGCTTGCATCGCTTAAGTTGCATGGCAGATATCACATGGAGGGATACAGGCCTATGAACCCCAGTAATAATTGTATCTATACCATCATCATCCAAACATTTGATCCTCTTTCTATGAAAATCTAGCTTGGCTCTGTGGGTACTTAGCCAATCCATGCTAAGGACTAGACTGTAAGATCCAAGGGAAGTAACTCTGAGATTAGCTATGGTCGTCATCCCACCAGTCTGGATTGGGAAATCAATAACCATCAAGGTTACAGAAACTCTAGCTCCTGAAGCTAACTCTACTTCCCAGCTAACCTCTTGACTAGCTGCCACCAGCCTACAACGTTCCACAACTGATGGAGAAATAAAGGAGTCAGTGGCTCCTGTATCAAAAAGAATAGTAACATTACTACCTCTAATGTTACATGAGGCCTCAATAACGGTAGCCTGGTGCTCTACCTGACGATTGTCCACTGCTGAAAATACCATGTGGGATTTCCCCCTATCCCCTACTGTGGGTTTTGAAACTACCATACGCTGACTACCACCCTGTGGGCACTCTCTAGCTAAGTGCCCCATGGCACTACATGTGTAACATGGCCCCTATGACTGAACCTGAACACCAGGAGGCCTAGAATACTATGATCCTGCAGTCCTAGATGAACTGCTATAACCTCCCTTAGAGGACTTCTGAGTCTGTGCTAGAGGGGTATAAGGTGCCTGAGATCTTTGGTCCTTCTTAGGACCCTGAGACTGCCACTGCTTGGGCTTGGAGCTCTACTGAACCTGAGGTGCCCTCTATCACTAGTTCTGCTGTGACTGTTGTGGATGCTACTGCTTTGGGGCCCTATATGTACCTCCAGAGTTCCTCTGATTCCCTTTCCATGATTTCTTCTGATATCTAGAGGTCTAAGATGAGGTATTGTGGTTTTGTGACCCATCCCTATAGTTCTGTGGGCCCCAGACTATCTCTTCGGCCACTAAGGCCCTATCCACCATGAACCTTAAGTTCCCTGAAGGTACCATGCATACCCTATCTAAAATCATGTGATTTAATCCCTTAATGAACATGTTCACCTATAGCTTCTTGTCTCCCAAGTATTCAACATAGAATAGGAGATCGAGAAACTTGCCCTCATACTGGGCTACTATAAGACCCCATTGTCGGAGGTCATGGAACTCATCTATACAGTGCTGTCTAAACTATTCTGAAATATATCATTCCCTAAAGAGCTTGAGGAAAGCTCCCCAAGTGAGGGTATTGATGTCAATAAGACCCTTGGTCTCCTCATGCCTCCACCTAGTGGAGGCCCCATCTTTGAGCAAAAGGATTGCGAACCATGCCTTAAGGTTGCTACCATAGTTCCGCAACCCAAAGCACCTTTCTAGGCTCAAAATCTAAGCCTCAACTCCTGCCCCATCTGCTTCTCCTATGAAGGGAGGTAGTTTAAGCCTCATCAATTCTGTGATCTGATTCCCGATATTGGGGGGTGTCCTATTGAGTCTCTGTGCACCACCCCTAGGAACACCACCTGGTACTGCAATGGATTCATCTTCCTGATCTATTTGATTTCCTCCTACTCTAGGAGGTGGACTCCTACTTCTCTCTCTTTCCTGATTAACAGGTGGCATGTGGTCTAGTATGAGCCTAGCTAGGTTCTGAAAGGCCAACAAAAGAGCTGCATTAGGATCGAGAGGGGGTTCAGGAGGTGGACTCTGATCCCTCCTACAATCCTCTACTTCAGGTTGTACCTCCATGTGTGCTACGAGGATATGTCGCTGACCATGCCCTTCCTGGTGGGCTTGATGAGTGACAGGTGGCATCCTACACATGCAAGACAATTTTAGTGATAACATAGTGGGTTAGGTTCCCAATGTTGCTAACATGGCTCTGATACCAAAATGTCATGCCCAAAAGTTGGGCAAAAACACACGAACAAATTTTTTTTTAATAACACACTGAAAAGGATAACAAAACTATCACCCGGGAACATGCACACACAAAACGGTGCAAAGGGTTAAATGAAACCAGAAAGGTTACAAGAGAGGAATAGCTTTCAGAGCTGTCCTAAAGGGTGCCTAAAGCTCCAACTTGATCTACATGCAAACCGAGGCAATTTGACCAAAAGTTAACTAGAGTTGAACAAGTCAACTAGAGTTGACCAAAAGTCAACCATTCCTTGAAATACATGGAGGGTCACTAGGGCCTACTAAGCACTATGGAAGTCATAGGCATGCAAATTGAGGCAGTTGACCAAAAATTCAACTCATGTTGACCAAAAAGTCAACTATCTCCAAAAGGCATGAAACTGGAATCTAAGGGTCCAGCGAGTACAGGGATTACTTGGTACAAAAAACAGAATTGATCAGAGAGGGGTTTGACCATGGTTGACCCAAAAGTACAAAAATATTAAATCTGGTTTAATACCACTGGTGTGATTTGACTGTATTTAAGAAAACAGTGGGCATTGGGAAATTTTTTTATTTTTTTTTTAAATTACATATTTGAAACCCATATTTAATGCTAAACATATTGGTAAAAGAAAATTTTAATTTCAAGCATAAATTTTTTTTGACATAATTTTCCAGAAATTCATAAGGTAATAAAAATAAATCTCTTCCTCAAGAACACTAATAAACGACAAAATAAAATATAACTATATTAAGATTACTTTTTTTTTGTTTTATTTAATGTAGGCAAAATTAAGGTTTATGATATTAAATGGTGCTTTCCAAGACACATTAATTTGTCTCATAACAATATAACCTAAGCTATCATATTTAAGACTTATGAGACTAAGTAGCAATTTTAATTCTAAAACAAAACACCATATAAAATCCATAACAATATCTATTTCAGGAGCATAATGCTTTCCTTAATATATTTTAATCTATATAATCAAACATGGTTACATTTTCATTACACTTCCATATTAAAAAATATGGTATGAAAGTTTACAATAATATAAGTCTACAAATTACAAAATGGCCTTGATACAAAATTGCAACAATGAAGATTTCTCATAAAATAAGTTACAATCTGATAATATTTCCAGTCATACTCTTCTCCCACATAAGGGTATTATTCATCTGTACTATCCCTTTAAGAACCTAATAAATGTTGAGGTTGACCATGGAGGCTCACCTCCCAACCTATGCCTTTACAAGGCCACCCTCGAGCTTGGGGATCCAAACTGAAATGGGATACAAACAGAAACACCCAACAAGAATGAAAAGAAATAGAGACTCAAACACAAGAAAACTTTCCAACATCAGGATGAACAAGAGGAAGTATCTCCATGAGACATTCCAGAAACAGGGGTAGTGGTAGACCTCACTCAAGGAGAAAGCCAAGAATACACATAGAATGCACAAGCCTCACATGGACTTGATAAGGACCATCTTTATAAGATGCTGTCCTGAATAACCTCCTTATACCTCCTAAATGCCCTCAGGCCCATTTAGGCTTCATGGGTATCATGTTACCCCAAATTTATCCCTCATCACGTGGGAGACTCTACACTTAACAGGAATCATTTCCATCTACCCCTCCAAGGCTACTCTTCCCTCCCAAGGGTGAGTGTACCCTTAAGACTCATTCGAAATCAATCACAAAGTAAAGACTTTGAGAAACAAATAAAGAAATTTTCTACAGAAAATAAAAGCTTCAAAACACATAGGACTCCATTAATGGAGTCCTTGAGCTCAAGAAAATACATAAACACATCAATAAATTTTAAAGAAATCCAACCTTAATCCAAGCTAAGGTGTGAAGAGGAATGGTGTTGAGCTATCATTCCAAAGCTCCTTCTCCAAAGGCTCCTTCAAACTAAATTTTGTCTCTAAGGGTAGAGAGTGGGTGAACACTCAACTCATCCTAAAATCTTCCCTAAATAGGCAAACCTCCAACATGAGCAAGGCTTAACCCAAGAGTGAGGTAAATCTAACCAATCCTAAACTAAACCACATCCTAACTCTCCAAGGGTGAAGTCAAAAGAAACTTGGGTAGAAGAGAGAGTGAGGTTAACTAAAGTCACACTCCTCTTCCAAATTCGCTCAAAGTTGAAAGTGACACTTAAAGGGAGTAATAAATGAGTTTAGAGGCTCATTAATGATAGAAAATGACCCCTAACCCATAGGGTACCAAGTTGGGTGACTAAAACTGACCCCAATTACCCCCTAGGAGCCTAAAAGACCCTCTAAAACTCACCCTAAAGTTTAGCTACGGATTTCCAAGTCAAAGAAATTATAGAAACTTCTAACCCTGGGGTAAGCTTGGGTACTACTCCTAGATGACCTTAGTTAACCCTTGACTAACCTTGGTGACCCCTTTACTAGCCATGTCAATAAATAAATTACAACAATTGCCAAACTTGGCACATTAAATTAAAACAATAGACATGACTTAATCACATAAGCATTTACTAATTTAATAACACACATGCAAACCACGTTTACTAAATAAACACAACAACGAGGTCCATGTCTCTTTATATAGACAGGACCTTGGAAAGCACAGGTATTTACATAGGTTCCAGTGTTGGGTCCCCAATTTAGATCCATGGTCAACCTTTCTTGCACACTCAATGCACACATCAGTAGATCCAAAACAACATGATATGAAACATAACATAACGTCAATAATATATGTAAGCATGTAAACCACATTGCATTAGAACTGAAATATCCTAGCATTGGTTTCCAAAACATCGTTAACTAGATTATTGTCTACAGGATAATTAGGGTTGATTAAGTCTCTAAATAACATAACATTTAAATGATCATTTAACATAAGAACTCATTTGATTATATATAAAGATTGATAAAAATAAAGTGAAATCATAATAACACTAGATAATAATATAACTAAATAATGATGGTGGTTGTCCAAAAGTCTTAATTGTTAACTTCAATAATCACTTATGATATAATCAATTTATTTAAGGGGTTACTAAAGTAATATGTCAATTTAGAAGCATTATGATTCAATTAATACAATAATCTCCTCTCTAGTTAAAAGTAATGGCTAACATACTTAATTACTAAAATAACCCATCATAATAATTAAAATTACCGAATGAACCTTATTGATCGTACTAAATCATATTTATCGATAACATTAATCTTAAATCCTAACATACTAAAATAATTGAGTTATTTTGTTCTAGTTTCACTATAATTTACTAACATAGTTACTCCCCTTAATCAACTATGCCCTCAAAATTATATTCCTTATATGAATCTTAACAAGCTCCTATCTAGCATTGATTTATGAATGAATTAATAATGTTCAAATTTAATCATTCAATTCATTCCAATTTTAACTTTAATAACATTCTAAAAATATCCTAGAGATAAAAGTACTAACCAAATAAATCGTACAATTAAGCTTTTAATGATAAATCTATTTATTAAACTTACCTAAAGTATTCTTAAAGTAATTTATACAACTAATCTCCTTACAACTCTACATCTCATATTTAATTCTCTATAAAATAATATCAAATTAAATACGTGAAAAATGCTATAATAATTGATTTTAATAATGCTCTTATTTGAAACAGTTAGTTCAATTTAAATAACTTTAATAATTAATCTTTTATTAAATCTATTTAAGTAACCACTTAAATAATTTAATAATAAAATTATACCTTATTAATCTAACCTTTAACCTAAATTAGATTAAATAATCTTATAATCAACATCCCTAATATAACTTAAAACATCCTAAATTATCTACTCTCATTAATCCAACTTAATAATTTTAACCCATAATTTATAAAGCTTATACGACCGTACAAAAAGAAAGTTTAAGACACCTAATTTTCCTAATGAGCATAGTAATACCACTTTATTAATGAGTCAATTTCAAGTTTAAGTTTCATAATGAATTTCACCAAATAGACTTTAGATAATGGATTTAACAAATTTAGTTTAATTGCCCTATTTAGAACAATTAACTCATTTCTTTATATTTAACTTATTTAAGTTTTTATATATATGATAATATAACTAATTATTTCCCATATATAAAGATTAATCTAATGCAACCACAAAGGATTTTAAATCTAACTCAATTTAATTATAATGTTTAGTTTATTTAAACTTAATGTCAAAACTCATAATTATAAATTTTAATGTAAATATAATTAAATCAAATTTAATTAATTACTTTAACTTTCAAATGTTAACTCCATCTAGAATCATCTAACCAAAAATTCAACAATAGAAACTGTAGGTTTTTAATGAATAAAATTTGACGTCCAACAAATCTAATATAATAATTTAAAAATCATAAATTTAATGCATATATAGCTAATACGGATTAAATGAATTATTTTAAAATTAAACTCCTTCTGGATTCATCTAACCTATAAGTCAACATTTTCAACTATAGGTGAAAATGAATAGACTTCTAAATCCATAAAAAGAATAAGACAAATATGAATTTTTTTAAAACTTTATAAATATAATCCTCTTGCAAAGGATAAATCAAAGAAATTTAATATATAATTTATATATTTAAATCAAATATTTAACGCCTTAATTTCACTATATCAATTATATATTTTAATTTTAAACCCTATCTAAAATAGTCCAATTAACTTGAAATAATTAAATAACTATTTAATACTGCATAACTAATTTTAGAATAAAAGCCTTATTAAAATGTAATTCATGGTTACCAGAATAACCCTAACATCTATGGTATAAGGATTTCTTTATAAAAAAAATAATCCATTTTGAATTAACACTCTAAACTTTATTCTATCCCTTATTGAAGTCTATATAATTTTAATAACGTTCTTAATAAACAAACTATTTAATTTAATCATATTTATTCAAAAATAATAATTATAACTTTAAATTTCCTCTAAATAATACTTCCCCTACATTAATTCCAAATTAGTCACATATTCAATTTTAACTTGAAATTATTAAGTTTGTTCATGAAAGTAAAATAAATAATTATCTCTAAAGAGGAAGATACATTAGATACAATTAATTTAAATTTAACGAAATATCTCTAATAAATTAACAATAATTAAACCTCTTTAATCCTTTACTTAAAGTGAATTATAGCATCCAATCTCCATATACTTCAACCTTGAATAAGTAATTACTAATTAAATTTCCAATAAAAATACTAATTCATTCAATAAATCTTCTAAAAAAATTTAAATCTATATTTAGACCCTATTAAAATAATAATTAATAAAAGGAACTTTCATTAAAAAATAATAATAATAATAATAATAATCATATTTTTAAAATCCCCTTTAAGTCCACGTATAAATGATCTAATTCCATCGAGTATGTGTATTTTAGTCCATTATGCCAAATTTTAATCCTACCTAATAGATCACCAATTGAACTAATATCTCAGAAAGAATAACCCAAAAGAATACAACATAACTTAATCAATTTAATTCTAAATAATAACTTTAAATACAAATCTATATTAAATTTCCCTTAAGTCTAACATCTAGCACCTACAAATTATAAATATACTAATTCCACGTGAGAATATTTTAAATACCACTATTACATTAACCTTTTTGGGGGAGTTAATTAAATTACCTATAATTAGCTAAAGAGCTCTTCGAGACTCTACTAAGAAGACTCTTCTAAAGACCAACTTGATAAGATTCTAGAATACAATTAAAATCTAAGATTTGATCTAATTAAAATAATATTATAAATAGGCTAACCTTTAAGTCAATAATATCAACTATATTTTCTAGTTAACAAAATTTGAAATCCCCATAAAATCAAATCTCTTTAATTGTAAAAAACTTATAAAAACAAACCCTTTTCCTTACCTATTTCTTTCATGAGAACCTTGTATATAATATTATATTTTTTTCTTATATGTGGCTAGGGATTAACTAGGAGGCGATGCATTTGTCTATGGAGGCAACGACATCATGGAGACAGTGGTGGTGCTGGTTTGAAATAAGCAGAGGGTTTTCTAAACCGCGGCTAGAGCAGTGGACACGGGGTGAATAGGTGGGTGGCTGCAAATGGAGGCAGCTCGGTTCTATGTAGGTGGCCAGGAGTGACGGCTGATGCCACAGAGGAAGAGAGGAGGGGAGGTGGGGTGGCAAGCGAGGGAGGAGTGTTGTCGCAGAGGATGGGAGAAAGAGTAGTAGTGGGGGGCAGACGGTGGAGAAGCAACACTCCCCACTATGGTATCAGCTCCAGCAATATTAGGCATTTCAACTCCTCTGTTACATTCCAGTAAACATCATCTTTCTCCTTCTTCAAAATCTATCCATGGCGTAAGGTGGGTCATCTGTGTCGGCCTGCAGTGAGATCT
>MU226429.1:3404934-3431641 GCA_018584345.1 Thuja plicata
TATATATATATATGTATATATATATATATATGTATATATATATATATGTATATATATATATGTATATATATATATGTATATATATATATAATTATTTTATGTTGTTTTTAATACAAAATCCCAAAGGGTTTATTTATTTATGTATTTAAACATTAAAACATTAAAACTATGAAAGTGTCCATGTATAATTTGATATCAAAATTTTGACCATAAATACACTTATGACTAACATGGTTTGCAATTTTAGATATATTACTAGAAGGATATTTAAATACCAACTATAACTCTATAGGTTGATTAACTTGTACCTATATTTATATTGGAAAGCTCAATCTATAGGTTGAATTATATTAAAAAACAATTTTCACTTTAAATAGGTTTATCAATAGGATAGTTTATTCAATAAACTATCAATTTAATCCTACAACTTAAGTGTAAATATATTGAGGGATGAATATTTCATTTTAGGGTATAAAACCAAACCCAAATTTAATTATAGAAGGTTTATTCCCTTCTCTATATTTACACTATTTTGCATTTTCCACAAGATAAGTAAATGAGAAATTTAATATGTTAACATCATTATCTAAGCCATAAAATAATGAGAAATAGTTTTCTAATGACTTCAAATGAACTTTTAGCTAATTAGTATTATACCTTTTTTTTTCAATTTATTTAAACCAACATTAATATGCAAAAGTAGGAGTGTTTATTTTTCCTCTAAACTCTATAAAACATCTTTATAAGCAAATTAATGTAAACTCACAATTACCAACATATGATAATAAGATTCCTTTTATTCACTAAATACATCTTACAAAAAGTTTAATTCCTAAATTACAAAGGGTACATCTTCCTAATCCTTCAATTTACAAGGAACCATTATGACTATGATGTTTAGAGAGAGATTATGTTTATAAGAGCATCACTCACACCATAGTTTCAATTTAGAGCAAACACAATTTACGCAAATAAAAAGTACAATATCTTCAAGAATTTTATAAATCTTTCCAACAATTATAATTTAGGGAGAAAGTAAGGACAACCAGAAAACCTCACACACAGACAAAAGAACATAATTTATGCATATTGAACTCAAGGCCCTAGAGTGGAACCTAGAGCTCTGATACCAAGTGTCATGCCCCAAACTCTGGGCACTAAAACCTTAACCTATTGAACTTAAAATTTTTATTTAATCATGTTATATTAGCTATATGAATGAAATATTTTCTACAACTTTGCAAATTAAATTAATTGAAAGATTAATATAGAATAACAACATTAATTAGAGTTATAGTCCTTAAGATTTCTTTTCAACTATATTTAGTCAAACAGCCATAAATTCCTTCTGATAACAATCATTTCAAATAAAGATCCAATTACTTATTTTATTAATATAAATAAGCATACTCTGATTTAAAAAATACAAGATCATTACAATTTCTAAAACCCTTTCAAATATTACAAGGGAGAAGCTTGAACAGAAAAAGATTGTGAGGTAGAAATTTCAACCAATACACCAAAACTTTGGCTAAACTTTCAGAAGCTTTCTCTGAACCTGCAAGAACATCAAGGAAGACCATGGAGACTCACCTCCCAACCTAGGCCTTTGCAAGGCCACCCCCTAGCTAGGGGATCCAGAACTGAACCGGGATACATGCACACATAACAACCATGATACTGAAAATGGGATCACAAGAAAATACCCATTACCCAAGGATATACATAGGTCTTTAAAAGACCTGAAACAAAGGGGTGAAAGAGGACTACCACAAGAGGATAAATCCAATAATACAAAAATACATACACTAGGAATAGGCCACACATGGGCTCAACATTCCTAAGTACCATATCTTTAATCTTGTTCCATGGTCACACATGGACTCATGAACAAAATACTACCCTTCTCCTCCAATCCCTACGACGGCAACTGGAGTAAATTTTACCTTACTTTCACAAAAAAATTCATGGCTTGAAGCCTTCCAATTTTTCTTATGAACCCCAAATTCCTTGGGAGTTCTTGGCATCATGGGCACCCATATACCCATGTACATCCCTTGACACATGGGAGACTCTACACTACTTGGGTAGTTCACTAACTTTCACCCCATCAAGGTTACCCAACCCTCCCAAGGGTGAATAGGCCTTGGAGAACCCCATATAAAACAATCACAAAATAAATACAAGACTCAACACATAAACTCCATGAAAACCCATGAAGCTAAAAACAAAAACATAAACTTTAATCATGGATTTCTCAAGTTAGGTACAAATGCAAACAAGAACTACTCCTAACTATGATAATTAGGAAACTCACCTCAAATCCAAGCTATGGTAAATGCAAGGTGTTTTTTGAAGAGCTTCTCCTTCTCATCCTTCCTCCTTCTCTCAAGTCTTACTCCTACAAATGAATCTGTCTCTAAAAGTAGAGAGTGGGTGTGTACCCAAAACTCCCTCTAAGGCCTTCCCTATGTAGGCATTCTTCCTAAAATATCAAGAGTCATAAATAGAGGGAAGACTCTAATCCAGCTACTCTCCCCGCTTTCCTTCTTCATAAATGGACTTAAATGTTTGTAAGAAAATAAGGGATGGCTTAACCAAAGTCTTCCAACTCTCCAAATTCGCCACTTCCTAAAATGATGACTTTAGGGGAGTCATAAATGAGTTTCAAGACTCTTAATAGGCTGAAAATGACCCCTAACCCCTAAGGTACCAAGTGGGATAGTTATTTTTGACCCTAGTTACTCCCTAGGATCCCAAATGACCTTCCTAAACTTCACCCAAGGTTAACTCTCGAAAATCCAACCTTCAAGACTCAATCTAATCTCTCTTGACTCATACTTATCTTCCTTGACTCAATCTCATCTCAATCTTATCTTCCTAAACCTTAGGGTAAGCATAGGGACTATACTAGGTAACTCCTCAATAAAGTTTAAGCCTATGCTAGTCACATTCACTAGCCATGCCAACATACAAGGTGCACATGTGTCAAGTGACACAACAATTTCACATGAGTATGGCTTATTACACATTTACTCAATGAAATAAAATACAATCATACACCACACTTTTACATAGGTCCATTTCTGAATCCCCAATTAGTTCCATGGTCATTCTTTCCTGCACACTCATTGCACACATTATTAGGTCCAATAAATCTATATTTTAAGCATAGAAGAATACATAATGCAAATAGAACATACATTCACTTATATATGCATCAATTATTCTTTGAACTTAAACAATATCTGTATCTAATCCATATGTATAACATAACACTCTTTAATAATTTACATCTTGATTACATCTTACATACTATTCCAATATACTAAACCATCAGAACTAAGTCCTAAATGGAAATCTACATCACAAACATAGAGTATTATATAGATTCCCTGATTACATATTTAGGTGTTGTTTACAAGTAAAGGTTTCAACAATCCATAAAGTTTTACATGTATCCCAAAAGTCCAACTATAACAAAATTAGTTTCAACAAGAGAACATACAAGTGAAAGATACTGCTAATCTATGTTGTGTTGGGGTAGGCCTCACACTCTCAGCCTTAATCTCTATCAATGAAAATCCTAGAATGGGAAATTGATAAACTAATGCCTAATCTATCTCAATTCTCTCGGAGATGATATGAAAATGGAACTCAAATGCTCATGAAAATGCTCTTGATTCTCACAATTTGCTCTCAAAATTCTCAAGATATTTCTCAATTTCTCTTAAATTGCCTATAGTAATGATGCTATGCATTCAAATTTTCTAGGATTGATTATGCTTAAAATGGCTTGTATTTATAGTAAATTCCCAAGGGTAGGGGGTAGAGTGAATTGATCATGGTTAAGCCTTGGTTAGGTGAAATACTTTAAGATGGTTTCAAATGGGGGGAGAATTTAAATGTTTGTCTCAAAGGTTGGGACAAAGGGACAAGTTTGGGTGATTGAGAATCAAAGTTGAAAATGAGTGATTGAGATTCAAATTTAGGAGTGATCCATGTGCTTTATGTTCTCAATTATCATTTGTTTCTCAAATTCATGTTGAAAGATATTAGGATTATTTAATTCAATAAATTAATTAAATTATCCATGTAGGGGAATATGTTCAATTTGATTCTTGATTTAAAACTATACAATTAATTGATTAAAATCAATTATATAATTTGATTGATCCCTTTTAGGCTTATATTTTATTATTTGATGTCATGATTAATTAATCCTTTGATTTAACTTTATGTTTTCCACTTTGATTGATAAATGTCCATTTGCTTGGATTTTGATCCATTTTGATGCATTTGATAAGATTTAGGAGCAATTGGCTAAGATTTACAAATTTGGATGAATAAAAAACACCTGGTCAATTTTAGGGGTTTACAGTTGATAATGGATCTCCTCTTTCAAAATATTAACTGATCTCTCAATCTAATTTATCTTTGTTCTACTCTTCACTGCTCTGCTCGGTCACTCTATGTGGTCAATGCTTTAGATATGCAAAACATGCATATATTTTTGATCTCTACTCTTCACATCCACATCCAAACATACAATTTTTAATAGAATCATATGCATGGATACACATGGATTAGGTTTTGAAGCATTCCATATATAGATCATCTAGATTAAGATCCATCATCTTTTTCCATTTAGGCATCCCAAATTTTGATTGGTTGCATGGCTTGCATACGGATCCATGATCATAAACGTAACCCATAATTAATGCATTAAATCTTTGTACATGATCATTACATTATCCATAGAAGTTGGCCAAAATGGTTTACCTTGGTTTTTTTTCCATTCCAAACACATCTACAAGAACTATTTTACTCAACATAACCAAACACTGGTGCTTGGTCAATACTGTCTCGCTCGACATTAACTCTTCTATGCAACTCGACAATAATTCTTCTCAGTATCCATTGAGTACTTGGTGACCTCTAACTTTCTTATCAATAACTACTGCTTGGTCTCGGCCTTAGAGAGATGGATCAGTCATAGTGATGATCGACCAACCTTCCTTGATTATGTCTAAATGTGTAACACTAATAGAAAAAAAAATTGGAGATCAACAATCTCCCCCTTTGTCATCAGTGGAAAAAATAATTTGTCATGACTCTTTAGTCCAAAAAAAATATAGTACTCAAATAAACTTAGAACTCAGAACTCCCCCTAGGATTCTGACTCGGTCTTTCTCCATAAATAATTTACTACCTATAAAACATATATACATACATACTTACATTCCCCTAGTGAATCTTTTGACATTTCCCCCTTGTTTTTTTCACACTTGTCACTTTGATCTGCTAGGGTCGTTGGGGTCAAACCATACTTATCCAAAAAAAATTATGAATCTATAGTATCATTGCCAATGCATTATCCCAAATTGTACCTACAAATTCCAAAACATGAAATTTGATTTCTAGCTCAGCAGCTAGATCAATCAGACTCTCTACAATGTTCAAAGGTGGATCTTTGTGTGCTATTTCCTTTGGCACTTTCACCTCTTTCTACATAACCTCCCATTTGGGTTTCAATATTTTCTAAATTGAAATTAATTTTGCCCTTATTCTACCATCATTATCCATAATCTTAGCTAGTCTCCCTTGGGCATGTGTCAACCTACTAAAATGAAAAGATCTTGAAGTTGCATGCATGCTCAGTGACTATCCTATTGACTTTAAATCTAGTTGTAGCTTCTGAATAAGCTATTGATTCTCCTTTCTAAAGAATTGAGTATCACATAGTTTTTTGTATAAAGAGAGAACATTCTCTATTACTTCTTCTAAGTTTCTTACCAGATCAGAAAGTGCAACTTGCTTCTCGGTAAGATTTGCTGCAACTTTCTCAAGTACCTTGGTCTCAAATTTTCTCTCATATCATTGCAGGAGTTTCTCATTTGCATCTATCATCAGTGTTAACCTTCTAAACAATATGAACCAATTGTTCCAAGATAGGTGCCTTCTCATTCAGGTCTTAAAATTCAAATGCATCAACAAAGATTTATTTTATTTCATGTAGTACCTACTTCTGTTGATGTTCTCATTTCAATTCTTCTTGCCTCCTCTTCCTGTTCAATAATTCCTAAGATTATCATATGCTCGTAATATATGTTATCATTATCCCATTTTAGAATAACTATAACTTTGACAAGTGTGACTTCAGAGCTCTTATCCTTCTTCTTCTTCTTATGTGATTTCTTCTTCATTGGCTCTAGTGAGCTTCTACCCGTTTTGTATTCAAATTTCAAAATATTAGTATCACCACTAATTGATACTATCTCCTTCTGAGTATTAAATATCTACTTGATAGATGTATCAGTACTATTAACTTCTATAGATACCAGAGGAGTAACATGAGGTAATTTCACCAATGCTTGAATAGCCTCTTCCTCCTTAGGTTCTTATTACTCCTCAGTCTTCAGAGTCCTAGTCACCTCTATAACTTCTTCAAGTGATTTGGAGATATCTAATGTAAACTTATCTGCTTTTTCATCTTTGTTTTTATCTCCCTCTATATTTTCTTCAAGGTTGGCCTTGATAGGTGAATGTAGAATTATAAGTGCCTCTTTTCCCTATTCCTTGACATTCAAACCTTGTGTTACCTCATCAACTGTTAAGTCCTCAATTTGTTCTTCCTCAACCTTATCTTTCTCCTCATCTTCAACATCTTCCTTCAACTCATCCTCAACAATGTCAATCATTTCATCTTCAATATCATCATATGTCTTATCCTTAGTATTATCTAGCTCATCAATGTCTTCTTTGTTGTCAAGCTCAACTTGTTTAGATGTGCCCTCATCTTTATTTTTGTCAACTATTAATCCAAAGATATTCTTCCATATCCTTTGGGTTTTCTGCACAACACCTTCTACATCATTCTTCAGTATGGAATAGGCTCTCATTTTAGGAATGAATCTATTCCTATATTGATCCATAAATCTTGCTTTCAGCTTCTTGGTAAACTTAGGCATAATTTGAGCTAATGATCCTTCTTTGATTTGCCTTTCTGTCATCATGGCATGATGCCATCTCTCATCACTTTTTTTTTCTAGTTCATCAGGGAATAGGTTCCCAACCTCCAAAGGTGTCATCTTGTATGATATTAACATGTCCATCATAGCTTCTTCTATCTTAGCCTTATCAATTTTTCTTAATTTCTCAAATTTAATTAACTTGAAACCTGACAAACCTACTGAATTCTAGATGCTGTGAAAAATTTCATCAACATTAGAAGGATGTATGTCTAATGCAACTTTGAAACTATTGATGTCCTCAGTTTCTTTCAGTTCTTCATCTTCTTCATCTTTCCCCATAACATATTTTCTCCTTGGCTTCCTTTTAGGGTGGCTCAGCTCAGATTCTATTTGAACTTTTTTTTTTCCCGAGCTTACCCCTTCAACATCCTTTACCAACTTCTTCTTTGGTGGCTCGGTAGATATAGTAACTATTGATGCCCTAGTTCTTATTCAAGATGTGGCAAGAGGAGTAGATTTCTATTGTGAACTCCTCTTCTTGGCTAGCTCAAAAACCATCACTTTCTTTCCCTTTTTGTCCACTTCCACATTATTATCACTTTCCTCAGAATTACTAGATTGGTCCTCTCCTTGACCTATTGTGATCTGTACTGGTGCATCTTCTTCTTCTTCTTCTTCTTCTTCTTCTTCTTCTTCTTCTTCTTCTTCTTCTAGCATCTTCTCAAGATTCTTCACAATTTTCTTTCTATTCCTCTCTATTGATGTAGCCTTCAAATTTGAAGTTATCTTAGATTTAGCTTCATCATAGTTTCCAACTCTCTTAGCCTTTCTATCTATTTCCTCTTAAAAGTAGAGTTGTGATAGTTGTGGATATTTTATCTATGTTTACTTAATAGAGCAATGGCCTTAGCCATGCTACCCTCAGTACTATAACTTGCACATAGGTGTTATCAGTATCAACTAGAAAGAAAACATCATTATAATGTTTCTCTACAAGTGATACCAGGTTTCTACTCGTTAGCCTCATTTTTATCTTGAACTCCACAAAATAATTACCCATTATAGTATCAAAATTCTCTCCTAATTGTTGAATGAACTTGGTAATGTGAACTGTTATTGGTCAGTCCTAACTCCATACAACACTTCCAATTGTAGGAAAAGTGTTCTATACATAAAATAAAATAGAAACAAGTAAGGAATCGAACTTACACATAGAGTTCTTTTCCTTCCTTATTGTTGATAGGCTCTCTGCAAGTTGATTCATCTGTAACTCACCAAGATCATAAGTATGATCCCTCCTCACTATTTTCCATGCCTAATCAATAGCTACACATGGGAGACTCTCTAAACTATTGGATTGATAGAATTTGTGTACAATGACTCTGACTCCAAAATCAATTTTGGATTGGTGATCGTAGAAATTGTCATTCCTTGTTTGTTCCACTAAGCCAAAGTGAACTTTTCAATATCCTCCTTTCTCTAATAGTGCTTAGTATGCTTCCCTTGCATAGTGGGATAACCAGTAACTTAGTGAATAATGTCTTTTGTTATCTTTACTGGTCCATTTTCCAACTATAGACACATGTCATGTGTTCTTCTCAACATAATCCTCATCCATTCCACCTTAAAGTCATTCGGCAAGTCTAGGGCATAGACTAACCCTTTATCGACAATATAGTGATGGTCAACCTTTAAAACTTTGTTTTCACACAATTTGTCATATGCTTCCCTCAATTCAAAATCTCCAATTTCTCCAACTTTGCACATATAACATGCTCTCACATCATGGATCATGAGTACCTTAGGTGAAATTAATGATAGGGCTCCCATAAGATCTCCCTTCATCGCAGTTTTAGGAATGGTTTGAAAACTTGGTGGTGCACACGTGTCTCTCCTGACCAATTGAACATTCATCATTGCCTTTCCTTGTCTTTTCACATCAAAAAATGAGCTGGCTACCATTTTTGCAATTCAGGGTTCACAAAATAGACTCTGTGTAACTCACAAACAAAGGGTCTTCAAAATTCTCAATACTTGCCCATGATGCACATGTAGAATATTTTGCAAACTCTTCTCAAATCCCTCCTGAATCTCCTTTAGAATTCTCTGCAAACTCTACTCATTGTGTGGAATGAAGAATGAACAGCTAAATTGATTATATACCCTCAAATGATCAGATTAGATCTTCAATAAATACTTCATGTAGTGGTAGGTGGATAATAGTTGTCCTCAGTCCTTGATTAAATTGCTTGGTTATCACACACCAATTGGTTAGAATAGTGACTCAGTCACTAGTGATTCTCGGTTGACATATCAGCTCACTTGGTATGGAAGCTCAACATATGCTGATACTAATGCCTAAAATCAAATATTCATTACAGTTCTCTTGCTCAGTTCTTGTCTCAGATCTATCCAAATGAATTTTAACTTATGCACATATGTACTTTAATACATATTAAGTTAGGAACTATTGTAAAATATAGCTTTTGAGAAAATAGTTCCTTACATACCTTTGTACTTAATTGGAAGTAGTGTGATCACCTGATCCATTGGATTTGGGTGATCTGCTTGCACAATCACTTATTTAGGACTTTACTTGTCCTAGCCTTCCCTAGATCCCAAGATCACTTATAGGACCTTAATATTATTTTCTCTTTGGCCTAAGACTATCCTAACTCAACTCCAAGAGTTATTCTCTTTGTGCTTCACCTTCAGGGATCACTAACATTATGGGTACTTCAACTCTTCACTCTTTCTTGGATGACTCCAAGTGCAAACTCTTCACAACATATTCACAAGTGCTGTAGGGGGTGTATCCATCATTTAAACAACCATTTGACATCCATCTTGCTCCATTGGAATGGGACATCAAGACTTAATCAATCGAGTTCAAGACTGACTATCCTTTGCCCTAAAATGCCTAATTGGTCTACTAGCCCTAATCAGGGTGTTTTTCCTAGTAAACTTCCAAAAATTACAGAGGACCTCAAAAAAAATTCACATTTAGATACCCTTTATCAATACCTTTAATATTTTTTAGGTATTTGGTACCTAAGTTGTCTATACAATAGAATCCTAAAATGTATGACAAATAGGGCTAGTTGGGCTAGAACTATGCAGTCCACTGATTTCTACCTAGAAAAACTACCTAGATGGATTGGAAAATGCCCAATCTCACTTGTAGGTGTTTATAGGACTACTACCCCTCTATAACCACACTTGGTTTGAAGGACTCACACATTCCCCCACAATTGTACATCTAATTCACTCTGTAAAACTACTAACTGGGCACTCAATGCTTGCCTAGGGAATGACCTTAAAAATAGCAAACTAAATCTTCTGACCTTCTACCTGCATATTTACAATGTACAGAGGCTCCCCTACCATATTCATCTAGACCCTGATTATTTCCACAGTTGGATTCTATGGGGGAGCCATAGAACTAAAAACCACACTGTCTACTCTAGCAACTACACAGTTTACAAAACAATTTACTAAAGCTAAATACATGAAATCAAAACCACTACACTACTAAACATAAAGTACTTAGAATTTTCACTACTACGCATAACACACACACTAACTCTTACAATTAAATCCATACTATAAATCATAAACATATTGCAACTCGATTGTCATTGAAAAAATAGAACTCAGAGCTTTCATTTACTTCCAAAATTACACTTCTTCACTCCACACCTTAGGAAATGGGATCCTTTTTGCCTTAATATGTCATGCCCATGATTCTATGCCATTATGAAAACTACCCATCAGGTTTCCTCGAAAGGAATCCAATCTTCCATTTGTTGTCATGCAACATTAAAAGTTTCTAAAATGTTGTCAAGCAACATTATGACAACATTACATCTTTTTGCATAATTGTTGCTAAGGGTCTCTATTCAACCTAGAATGGTGTAGAAATATTCTAGGAACCATTTTGGGTACTATTCTACCCTCTCCTAACCCTTAAAGGATTTTAGACATATTTGCACCCATTTTCCCACCTTAGGTCTTGTACACAGTATAAAATTTTGTACTTCTCAAATAATGATGGTTAGTAGCACCGATTTACAATAGGGGAAATCAAATGGAAATAACTACTAAAAACAAAACTACGAATCAATAAAATGTACAAGAAAATAAGAGAAAACAAATGAATTAAAACCCAATTGCTTGAATCTTCTATTGTCTCTCTCTCTCTACTCCTTCTAAAACATTGTTTGTGATGCTTAGTGTTGGTGTAGGTAGCGTCTATGACTTGGGAGCGTCAAGAATATGATATTGAATTGATTTGTGATCACAATATGACTTGATGCTTGAACCAAATCTGATAGAGTAATGGTGCATGTGAGCTTGAAATCCTAGATCCTTCAAATGGTTATGAAGGGTTTATTATATAGGAATTGAGAATGAGATGAATGGTTGAGATCAATCCCAGAGATAGGGAGATGAATGGTCGAGATCAAAGGGAACTGGAGAAGCCATCAGTAAAATCCACCTCTTCAACTGAGAGAGAGGAGATAGAGTTTGGTTAACTAAAGAGATAATTTTGAGTTACCTTTTAGAACTAAAGAGGTGGGTATTTAACCATGTGAACTAGAGAGATAGGTGGAGTAACCCATGTGATCTGATTAAGGATTATCTCTTTAAACATAATTGATTATTTAATTCATTTATGTAATTAAAGTTTTCAACATGTGAGATAATTGAATTCTTTTTTATTTAGAATTCCTTTATTTAATGCAATTAAATTAATTTAATTGAAATTAATTTAATTGGAAGATTTTAATTAGTAATTTTAAATATTTGAATTTAAACTTTAGGAAATTGAGAATTAATTAATTAATGGAAATTAATCAATTAGGTTAATTAATTAAATAAAATTAATTATTTAATTAATTTTTGGAATTTGATTAGATGGTTTGGGGAATGAATTTAGAAGAATATAGATGATTAATTAATGATTAAAAAACCATTAATTAATAGATGAAAATTAGTGTTTTTAATGTCAAGTTGTAAGTCTGTCCATTTTAGGGTGTCTACATTTGCCCCTCTTTGATGCAATGTGGCTTATCACAGCGTGTCAAAGATTCTCTATTTTGATCTTGCCCCAATTTTCCCTAGTGATAGTAGGTGTATTTATGTCCCCTCAACAAATTTGAGAGAAAAGTCACGACATGAGCATTAATTTGTTGAAACTGCAAAGTGATAATCTAGGTATCTGACTGATCTTTAAAATGCTTCATTATGTCCCTAATATTGAGTGTTGAAATTTTTGGTGTCTAGGAAGATAAAATCAGATCCTAGAGGAATTAGGGTTTTTTTGAAACCTTTATAAATATCTATGTGAACCACTCATTTGATGCTTAGCACTCTTCAAGCTCTATCTTTTTGGTAAGTTTGCCTCTTATTTTCTTACTTTATTTGTTGTTCATTGAGCTATGGTGGGTGTACCAAGCATCGTGCATGAGTCTGATCAGGTTTAGAATTTTTGTCATCTAAATGGTGTTGGACATTTGGTGAGTAGCCTTGTCCTTGGTGTCCTTAATGCTTTCATTTATTGCTTTTTTTTTTTTAAAAAAAAAATTTAAATTTTGCACTTGATTGCAGTGATAGGCTACAATTTTTCCACAATTGTGGTTTTGGTGCCGCAATTTCCAATTGCATGCCGCATCCGATAAGTGTGCCACAATTGCTTTTTTTAATACTGCAATTATCAAGTAAGTGTCGCATTTGATGTTTGAGTGCCACAAAGTACGTAAAAGTACCACATTTGATAATTGAATGTCGCAATTGACCTATGTGTAATTTTTTAGCATGCATAATGACTTGTCTAAATTCTGCTTCTGACCTGATACTGATATTTTTCTTTCTGTTTGTTTTTTAGTATGCTAGGGTTATTCTGCATTATCGGGAGTTGAGACCCACAGGTTTAGTATTACGTTGCCATCTTATTGAGGTAGAGAGAGATATTTTAAGGCAGATAGGTTTGTACTGGGTGTATTATATGCCCTAGATCATGACCAATAGGGGTCTGATCTCCGCTTTACTAGAGAGATGACACTCTAATACTTGTTCTTTTGGTTTATCGAATGGCGAGTGCACATTCAATTTGGAGGATGTTTATGGCATCCTACAGATTCCTATTTAGGGTGCCCTTTTTGAGTATGACTGAGACTCTCATGTGACTTCTCTGTCTAATATTTCCGATCTACCCTAGGATCAGCTTGTGATTTTTGATCCTTACGATATCCCATGGTCTAGGTTTGGGATGGGTTTAGATAGGCTATCCACTTTGTTAGGTAGTTTGATATGTGGGATCTTGTGTCCCGATTGTCGCTAGTACAATTTCTCTATTGGGTTCAGTGCTTGTCTTCAGGGTATGGTTTGAGATCATATCGTATATGCCTGGGGTCCTTTCATGTTGTCCCACATGTTCTATGCAACTTACCTTGGAGATAAGTCTCTTGGTTGCCAAGCCACTCTCCTTCAGATCTGGGTGTGGGAGCATATTATTTTGTGCAAGCCCATTGGTGCTCGAGATCTTCCTGCAGGGTGACCCTATGTGTTCATGTAAGAGTACAATATTGTTTGGTCCCATATGGGACATCTAATGTTCTGGCGTCAGTAGCTTGATATGATGCCATATTTTATCTGGAGACCTTATAGGGATTGTCTTGTATGGGATGGAGATGATGTTCATCTTCCTTTTTGTCAATAGAGGATATTCCTAATGAGCCATGTTAATCAGCACATCCACATGATAGATTTCCACAACATTGACATGGTGTTGTAGTAGTTTGGTGAGAGGTAGGATGTCACCAATTCCTATGCCTACTTTTCTTGTATATCGAAAGATACTACTCTTTGAAGTGCATTCGTTCCTCTTGATGTGGTTGTTACTGAGTTCTAGGGTCTTCTTCCTATTGCATGGACTTGGTAGTTAGCCACTATTAATGTCGGTATGTATTTTGAATTGCCCCTACTAGATGTATCTATCTTATGCTTTGTTTTGATGTAGCTATCTTTTGATTAGTCATATATGCTTATCATCTGTATGATACAGATGGTTGAACATGTTGTGTTTGCAAGCACGAATCCATAGTATGATGCTTGATGGCCATAGTCGCATCGTGGTCCACTAAGTGATATGTCTCATCCTATTTCTGGTACCATTATGAGGAGGCAGTGTTAGAGGTGGGGTTGAGGGTGACATGGAGGCAGGGATGGAGATAGGGCTGGTGGTAGGGATGGAGGTCGTGCTGGTGTCCGAGATGGAGGAAAGGGTAGAGATGGTGGTCAGGATGGTGGGCGAGGGAGAGATGGTGGCTATGTGGTGGGTGAGAGAGCAATGGGGATGATGGATACGATCCTAGTCCTGGCAGTTCTGGTGGTGTGGTGAGGATGAGAGGAGGAGGTCTTAGGTGGGTTGGATTGGGTGTCGTCCTCAAGGAGGAGTAATCTTTAGAGGAGGAGGCACCTTAGTTGGTTTGGAGAGTGCATCATTGTAGTGTTTTTGTGTTGGCTGAGAGAGCTGAGGAGAGAGTGATAGCTGAGGATGTTGATGTGGAGATAGTTGATATTGATGTTGAGAATTTGGATGTAGAGGGTTTAGAATCTAGCGCTTCTACTAGGAGCAACAATACTGGCAGCAGTACTGGAGATAGTACGGATAGTGAGGACTGATGGGTTGTGTGGGGTAGAGGGGATGAGGGATTAGGAGATAGCAAGGAGGAGGGAGATATGGATGTAGAAATGAGAGGTATGGATATAGATCCTTCAGATCTAGAGAGAATTACACAATAGGTATCTAATTTGTAGGCCAGATTAGCATCTTCTGATGCACAAGCCACTGCATTAGAGAGTAGGGTGGTAATAGCTGAGGCCAGGGATACTACCATAGAGGAAAGAGAGAAATAGGATCATTCTGAGATTAGAATATTCATTGATAGTGTACAAGACATTTCTCATCGAGAGGTATTGGATCAGTTTTGGAGATCAGGGTGTGAGGCTCAGAGAGAGATCAAGTACTGGTGGTGCCATTACGAGGGCAATGTTCCTTCAGCTCAACAGGTTCCTAGTTATATAGACTTATAGAGATCTAGTAGAGCGTAGAGGTCTCAGAGTAGTGGTGTTGGTCCTCCTGGTCCATCATAGAGACCTGCATCTAATATGCCACCCCCTCATGCACTTGGAGGCAAGGGTGGGGGTAGCTCCTATTGATTTTCAAGACCTTCCATTTTGTATCATGTACCATTTTTGTAGTGATGTTCCATTGATATACCTGATGCTTTTTCATGATTTTTATCTTGACACACTGATATTTATTGATATACATGTTGATTAATTTCTCGTGTTCAGACTTGCAACCATTCATTATACTCATATATTTAGATTTTTGTGAGATGCAAATTTGATTTTATATGATGTGCATTGGTTTACTTTCTATGTGTATGGTTCTACATGATTTGTGTTTAGATGATGAAATGTTTATGCCATAAGATTCTATTATGAAAACTCTTAGATGGATGATTTACTTTTCCTGTGATACTAACATGTGTATGCAGGTTGGTGTTAATGAAATTCATGTTTATATGAGATGTTTATGGATGCATTTGATTATGATTAGCATGTATGTAACTACTATTTTCATTTTTTTGATGCACTTAAATGGAATGGATGTAATCTATTATGCAAAAAATATTTGAGTAATGCATGTGTTAGTTAGAAGATAGTCAGTGGAAATGTGTTCTCTGGGATTTATTGATAGATATGGATGGTTGACTTTTGATAGATATGAATTGATAGAATGGATGGGTGACCCAAGTCATTTCTGTGTTTCCAACTTTTTTCATCATTGCATTTTTTATGAAATCCCAAAGAGTATCCAATGCACCTAGATATTGCTCATATGGATATCTCTATGACCTCTTGATAACCAGAAGGAGTAGAGAGATTGAATAGAAAGAGAACCTAGTACACCCAAATATTGACCATCTGGGTTCAGCTATGTTCCCTATTTTGAAAAGAAAGAGATCCAAATGATCTAGATATTGACCATCTAGATACCGCTATGATCTCTATTTTTTAAAAAGAAAGAGAGCCAAAAGCACCTAGAAATTGACCATCTAGATACCGCTTTGCTCACTGACCATCCAAAAAAAAGAAATAAAACCAAGATAGAGTTCCAATGCACCTAGATCTTAGACTATCTAGATACCACTATGAACTCTTGATTTTGAAAAGAAAGACAAAAATCCAAGATAGAATTCCAATGCACCTAGATCTCATACCATCTGGATACTGCTCTAAAATTTTGATTTTAAAAAGAAAGTCAAAAAACCAAGATAGAAATCCAATGCACCCAGATCTCAGACCATCTAGATACCACTATGATTCTATTGGTAATAAACAAGAAGCTAAAAGCGAAGGAATGTCCAATTAATTCCCATGGTTAAGCTTAGATCGTGGAACTGTGTGGCTGCTAGATAAGTCACAGCACCTACCGCATTTATCCTAAATCATCATGGCCCTAGAATTGAAGTGAACATTCCATAGACAACAAGAAAATAAAATAAGTCATGATCCATCATAGCTACTCTCCTCACTTGGTGGATCCATGAGTAGCATAATAACATAACCACAAAAGATAGACTAACATCTGACTAACGACTGACCTAGTCAACATTTTGATTGTTCCTTGATTCAGTTTGATTCTCTTGATTGGCTTGACTCTCTTGATAGTCTTGATTGGCTTGGTTGTCTTGATTGTGCTTGGTTTCAATAATAGATGACTCATATAAGACTGGTTTGTCTGGTTTTGAGCGTATCCATCACTATGTAAGATGATTGATTTGATTGATTGATTGATTGATTTTGATCATTTTGGGTAGCTAATAAAGCTGTGTCAGATGGGCCCAATGCTGATTCACAAAGCTCATGGTTTGGATATTGATAATTTTTGGCTTGGTTTCCATTTTTCTTGGTTGATAGATTGATATGTTGATAAAGTTGTGTCATATGGGCCCAGTGTTGATTCGCAAAGCTCATGATTTTGAAATTGATTGACTTTGTGTGATCACCTTTTTCTTTTTTGATAACTGAGTTGGTTTTATTGATTTTAGATTTTGCAAATTTTTTGATTGTTTTTTATGAAGATTGATTTTCTCAGGATATTTGAGTTTTTTAGGATTTTGATGAGTTTTTTTTTATTTTTAGGGATTTTTTCAAGAAATTTTAGAATTGCCCCTATTTTGGTGGATGAGTACTAACTATGGATAAGTGTTGTTTCTCAGAGGAGATTGTGCTTTTGGATGTAGGTTGGGTAGTTAGTCTTGCATGCAAAGTTTGCTCAAGCTTTTGATCTTGGAGTTCATTGATGGTGAAGCTGGATTTGAACACTTGGCGCCTATTTTCTAGGTTTTCACCAAGGTACCTACTCAATATTGCTTGTTTTCCAGGTTTTCACTGAGAGAGAAATTTTATTTCTCTTTAATTTTTTGCTTTTTTGGATTTTTTTGTTGTCGCCAACGCGCCTGTTTGCCAAGTTTTCACCGAGGTAACATTTTGTATTTTTGTATTTTTTTTGGTATTTTCTAGATATGTAGATAGTTTCCTTAACCATTGAGACCTCAATCATAGACCCTCTTCAGATGCATGTTGTTTATGTATATAGGGAGCTGATCTCCTTCTAGTGTTTCTAGTTGGTATGCCCCACTCTAGGTAGAGTTGACAATGACATATGGTCCTAGCCAGTTAGGCTCAAAATTTCCTAGTTTCACTCTCTCTGCTTGGTTCTTTTGATTTTCCATGAGGATGAGGTCTCCTAACTCAAAGGTTTGTGGCCTCACTTTCTTATGATAATTCCTTCTAAGGTGATTCTAAAATCCTTGTAATTTGTTGAATGCATTTTGTCTTATTTCATCTAATAGTTCCAGTTCACTGAGCCTTACTACATTATAACCTTCCTTTAAAATTAGGTTCTTCAATTATATCCTCAGGGATGGGATTTCCACTTCAAGGGGTAGAACTTCCTCTAATCCATATACTAGGGAGAAAGAAGTGGCTCCTGTAGGTGTTCTCACGCTAGTTATGTATGCCCATAATGCAGGACTGAGCTATAAATGTTAGTCTCACCCTGTTTCATTAACTATTTTCTTCAAAATTTTCAATATGGTTTTGTTGGTTGCTTCAGCTAGACCATTCCCTTGAGGATAATAGAATGAAGAGAAACCTTGTTTAATTTGCAACTGTTCACAGAGATCTTCAACATCTTTGTTTTGGAAAGGTGTACTGTGATCCATCAGGATGGTTTGAGGAATTCCATACCAACAAATGGTGTTATTGACTATGAACATTGAGATCTACTTTCCAATAATGTAGGTGAGGGTAATTGCTTCCACCCATTTAGTGAAGTACTTTTTTGCTTCTATGATGTATTTATGACCATTATTTGAAGATGGTCTAATCTTTCCCACTAGGTCAAATCCCCACATATAAAATGGTAATGGTGAAGTGATAGGATTTAGTTCTTGGATTGGTGCAAGGATGAGGTATCCATGAATCTGTCATTTCCTACACCTTTGTATGTACTTGTTTGAATCTATCTCTACTATGGGCCAGTAGTATCCCATGCAGATGATCTTTTTAGCTAAACTATGGCCACTTCTATGAGTTTTACAAATTCCTTTATGTACCTTGTACATAGTTCTCTGGGATTCCATGGAAGTGAGACATCATAATAGCATTCCATATAGACTTAATCTATATAGAGTATTTGTGAGAATGGTGTACCTAGAGGCTTGGTGGATGAGGGAATTTTTCTAGTTCCTAGACAAGTTGGGAGGTAAGACACTAATTTGGAGGTAATTATACACATCATGGTACCATGGGGTTTTAGAAAAAACACTAATTTTGTGATTGGTTCTTGATGTGATGGCATCATGAGATGCTCCCCTAGAAACTGGAATATGGTTTCGTTGCCTGGAATATTAATAAAGGATACCGTGGTAGTCATCGTGTCTGCAACTTTTTTTTGATCTCTTGGTACTTTCTCAAAAAAGATGTATTGGAATTTAGTGCGCAACCTACCCATCTATTCTCTATATGGTATTATCTTCTCATCTTTTGTCATATAGTCATTGTTGACTTGGCTAATGACCAACTGTGAATCCATTATATTGTTTTCTTTACTCTGATGACTAGATCTTTGTATTTGGCTATATTGTTTGTTCAGGGGAAGTTGAGTCTAAAAAATTTGGGAATTGCATCATTGTTTGGAGTGATGAGTACTATCCCTGCTTTTTCTCCATGATTCATGCATGACCCATGAAAGTATAGTTTCTATATCTCTATTGTCAGCTAGAGTGTAAGGGTAGACTCATCTGGAAAGTCAGATATGATAGGCTGATGATCCTGAATAGGTTCCTCTGCTAGTTGATCCACAATCACTTTCCCTTTGATGGATTTTATGTCTATGTATTCTATGTTGAATTCACTTAGGATCATCACTCACTTTTCTAGTCATCTGGTGAGCATTGATTTTCTTAATACATACTTGAGGGGATCAATGTGCGCTATCAACTTTGTTTGATGGCTTAACATCCAATGCCTTGGCTTTCGGGAAGTGAAAACAACTGCTAATCATGATTTTTCAATTTTCTTATAATTGATCTCATAGCCTACTAATGTTCTACTGAGATAGTATATAGCTCTCTCCTTTCTTGTGTCATCATGTTGTACTAAGAGTACGCCTAATGTTGATTCAGTTGCCGAGATGTATAGAAGTAAAGGTCTTCCTTGGATGGGTGGCATCAATATGGGAGACTTGAGTAGATATTCGTTGAATATTTAGAATGCTTGTTCTCATTGTTCTTTCCATATTAATGTTATGTCCTTCTATAGTAGATATTGGAATGGATGGCACTTATCTACCAGCTGGGCTATGAAGCGCCTGATAGATTGGAGCCTTTCTTGCAACCCCCTTAGTTGCCTTAGGTTTGTTGGTGGCATCATGTCCAATATAGCTTTGAATTTCTCTTAGTCTACCTCTATGCCTCATTGTGACACTATGAATCCCAATAGCTTCCTTGCAGTGACCCCGAATGCACATTTCTTTAGGTTTAAACAAACCTTGTATTCCTGCATTCTATCAAAGATGGGTCCCAATACTTGTAGATGATCCTCTCTAAGAATTTACTTGGGAAATATGTTGTCAACATAATCCTCCATTATATTGTGGATGAGATCATGAAAGATGGTTTTCATGGCCCTTTGATATGTTGCTCTGGAATTTTTTAGGAAAAATGGCATGACATTCCAATAGTTGGTGCCCCATGCACATGTAAAAGTTGTTTTGTGTTGGTCCTCTAGTGCAATCCTTATCTTATTATACCCTAGAAAGCAATCCATGAGTGATAGCATCTGATGTATCACTGTGAGATCTACTATCATTTCAATGTTAGGCAAAGGAAAGTCTTCCTTGGGACAATATTTGTTAAGATCTCTAAAGTTTGTGCAAATGTAAATCTGACCACTGTGCTTTGTAAGTGGTACTAGATTAGATATCCAGTCTATGTATAAGATTGGTCTTATGAACTTAGCATCTAGGATATTTTTCAATTCTACCTTGACTAGTAATGAAACATCGAGATGCATCTTTCTTAGCTTCTTTTAGATGGGTTTGGCATTGCGTAGCGATAAGAGATGATGTAGCACAAGATCTGGATCTAAGCCTAGCATGTCTGAGTAGGACCATGCAAAATTGACCTTCCTTTCCTTGAAGAAACTAATGAATTGTTCTCTCTCCTTTGGGGTGAGTGATTTTTCTAAGTAGATGTTCTTTGGGTTCTTGTCATCACCCAAGTTGGCTTCTTATGTTTCCTCTGCTAATAATGACTACTTTTCCTCTGTCTGGGGGAGGATTTCCTACTTTCCATCTTATAGCACCTCAGTGAGGTATTTACTAGAAGACATGTCTTGTTTTTTATTTTTATCATTTTTTTGCCAGTAAGTGCCTTTTGGTTTTCACTTACTAATGATTATTTTTTCTTTTTCAATTGTTTTTGATGACTGGAAAGAGGAGCTTCCTCCCCAAAATATGTTTATCTGTCCAGGCTAATGGCGAAACCTTCTTTATGGTCTCCTGATGGAATTCCATCTCTAAGTCCCATAAATTATGCGATAGCCTCATCATTCTCAAAGCTATCCATATTAGGTTGTCCTTGTTGGTCCCACTCTATCAGTTCTAGGTGTACAAGACATAAGACCTCATGGTGGGTTGACTCTGTTTGGTTGAATGGGACAATAGAGATGGTTTTGAAAAACCTAGACTATGATGTGGACACACCACCTAATGAATTTCCATCGATATGTTTATCGGTACAGGGTTGGTCATCTATGGTTAATTGGTGGAATAGATCATCAAGGTGTATGGTGGTTGTTGATTAAGGGGAATAGTCTGGGATTGATGGATTAGAGTCATGAATGCATCTTCACTCATACTCGTAGGAGTCATTTTCTCTAGAATTATCATCAGATGTCTCACTTCTCTCATTATTATGGATTTCTTTGTTTAGGGTTAATCGGGATTGAGAGGTTCCCACTTCGGCTGGCAACAACTTTTGAAGTATGTTGTTGATCAAGATGTGTTCCGGGTTTTACCCCTAGTGTAAGTCTGCTATTTTTTCTTGATCAATGGGTATGTCTTGGGTGATATGACTAGTTATTTTTTTCCCATAGTCTAACCCTCTCTTGTTTCTCTAGGTTGGTAGGAGAGACAGTTTAATTAAACCTTGTTGTCTTTCCCGCAAACAAGTTGTACCATCATAGTCAAACCTTTGGAGCATTGTATAGCCAGCTACATGGGTTGATATGGGTAGGGGTTGTTCAAGTGTCTCTTGTGGATCTTGATACAACCATGTATTGATATCTAGATCAAATGGGATCTCTTATGCAATGTCTCCTCATCTGAGAAAGGTTGTGGGTGGACACCTGAACAGAACAAATTCTAGGGTTTCTGTTGTAATAGCTAGTTGTGGCATGCCATATGTCATTGGGATCCAAGGCATGTTTGTGAGAGTGAGAGATTCCTCATACCTGTATTCACCACATCCTTTGTTAGTAATATAAATTTTTCCCACTCTTCTTGTGACATCTTTGGGAATTGAATTTGATGTAGAAGGGATACTACCCTCTTGGTTTGATGGAAACTAGTTGTCAGTACTGGTTTGAACAACATTGCAGTATTGTAATGAGTTTGGATCTCCTTCTATAATGATTTCTTCCCCCTTGTGTGGGAAATTGATGCAGTGATGATATGTGGAGGGTACAACTTGTATCTAATGTATCCATGGTCTCCCTAGTAACATGTTGCATCCCAATTCTAGGTCTAGGATCTGGAAGGGAGTTTTCTTGACAACTGGGCCAATCTAGATTGGTAGAATGATAATACCTTTGGAAGATCTCTCCTCTTCATCATAGGCTTTGATGTTGATCCTTCTTGTGACATCAACACTGGATTTAGAGTAGTCTAATTTCTTGATTAACTTTAAAGTACAAATGTTTAATCCATCCCCACCATCAACAAGGACTCTATGGATTTCACTTTTTGGGACTTGGACAAGCAAGTGCAAGGGATCATTATGCAAGGGTTTGTGAAACAAAACATCATTATTTTACATGTTTGTTGGCTATTATATGGTTAACCGTTGTTTGGAATCTCTCAGGGGTTATGTCCCTTGGGACTGTAGACACCCTAAAATGGATAGGCTTGCGACTTTACATTAAAACAATAATTTTCATCTATTAATTAATGGTTTTTTAATCATTAATTAATCATCTATTTTATTCTAAATTCATTCCCCAAATCATCTAATCCAATTCCCAAAATTAATTAAATAATTAATTTTATTTAATTAATTAGCTTTGATTGATTAATTATCATTAGATTAATTAATTAAACTCAATTTCCTATAGTTTAAATTCAAATATTTAAACTTACTAATTAAATTCTTCCAATTAAATTAATTTAAATTAAATTAATTTAATTTCATCAAATAAAGCAATTTTTAATCAAAAAGAACTCAATTATCTCACATGTTGAAAACAATTATTAAATAAATGAATTAAATACTCATTTATCTTCAAAGAGATAACTCCAATTAGATCACATGGGTTACTCCACCCATCTCTCCAGTCCACATGGGTAACTTCACCCACCTCTTCAGTTCAAAAAGGAAACTCATAATTAGCTCTTTAGTTAACCAAACTCTATCTCCACTTCACCAAATAAAGAGGTGGAGTTCACTGAGGGCCTCTCCGGTTCCTTTTGATCTCAACCGTTCATCTCCCTATCTCAGGGATTGATCTCAACCGTCCATATCATCACCAATTCCTATATAATAAACCCTTTATAACCATTTGAAGGGTCTAGGATTTCAAGCTCTCATGCACTATTACTCCGTTAGTTTGGTTCTAGCATTCAATCCATCTTGCGACCACACACACATTTTAATTGTCAAATTCTTGAAGCTTCTCAAGTCATAGATGCTGCCCCGCCAATACTGAGCATCAAGAATAACATTTCAGGAGTAGAGAGAAAAAATAGAAGCTTCAAGCATCATGGGTTTTGCATTTATTTGTCTTCCTTTCTCTTGCTTGTACATTTTATTGCTCACATTTCTATTATTCATTTAGTAGTCATTATATACTTGATTCACATTCATTTGTGAAACCTGTGCTACTAACCCTCACCTTTGGAAAGATGTGGGAACTAGAAAGAGAGGCATACAGGGACAACAACTTTCTTAAGTGCCTAGTCAAGTGCTTTCTTTTGTTGTGGGGAAATGTGCAATAGGTAAAAAATGGATATTTGGGCAGGCGTGCACTTGAGCTAATCCACTAGGCTTGTCTATGGATTTGATTTTGCATGAGGGTTGACTGCTATAGTAGATGAGGAAGGCATTAATTATAAGAAAAATTTTGTATGACATGTGGTTACAACACTTTTGTTACCTTGGTTTCTGATAGTGATGGTAGCCACATGGCTATCTAAAGGATTTAGGCAATTGATAGTGTTGTCACTGTTGGCATAAGTGTAGTTGACTTGTTTTGACTGTCCACTAGACCCAAAGGTTTTCCCTTTATTGTGATCATGGAATGTGTCATTGAATTTCATATGACTAGTAGTGCCTTTTGTTTGGGTGTTGGTTATGTCAATGATCCCTATGTTGATAAGATCTTAGATGGTGTGTTTCAATCGATAATAATTAGGTCTCTTGTGTCCCTTCACTTGATGAAATTTGTAGAAATCATTATCATTGTACCTCTTTGGTTTGATTGCACCATGTTCATATTCTCTGATTTCAGGGAGACTAATATTGTTTGATTGTATTAGCTTTCTTAAGGCTAATTCTATCGACTGTCCTAATGGTGTGAAATCTTTTTTTGGAAACAAAACCCATGGTTGGTGTTATCTCTATGTTTGACTATTTGACACAACGGTGATGACATATAGCTAATTAAATGGTTGACTATATTAAGTTGAAGATGATGCAAGACATTAAATTAGTTAATGGTTTGTATTGTCATTGATGTCAACTTGATATCATCTGTATGGTCATATACATAATGCCAAAGACTTTAGAGAACCAATGGAATATAGGTTATGCTTTCAGCAATGCATAAAATTCAAGTATTCACTAAGTGACAGAATACACCGGCGGAGTGCACACCATCGGTAAAGACAGAGATAAAAGTCACAGTGATGCCCGACAAGAAGAAGACTGTATTGTCTGACAAAGTAGAAACAAAGGATGCCTGACAGGCTAAACATAGTGTTTCCTGATGAGAAAGATCCAATGATGCCTAATAGATGGAGATCCTGAAGCTAACTGAAGTGACACTGACAGAACTGGCAGTTGTCACCGGTGACGAACTGCAGATTTGATCGATAGAAAAGAGAAATCAGAAAATGACAAAATATCTACCTGGTAGAGCTAAAAAATAGACTTAACTGGTTGTTTTATTTGTTTTATTCAAAAATAGTTAAGTAAAGTGATTTGTACAGTTGGCAAGAAGATAACTACGAGATAAATCAGGAGTTAAAGCCATAAATTAAATTGGTTGGATTACTTTTCACGCCAAGAATCAAGAATCAAGAACCAAGAATTAAGGAATATCATGTATATTTAAGAGACAAGAATAATTCATTCTCCGTGGTGGTGAAGTGGTTGAGAAGCAATTAGATACATGGGGGAGTGAACTGATAGAAGATTCTAAAGAGAAACTGATGAAGGACTAACTTCATGTAGTCCTAATCAATCAAGCTGAGGGAGAGCTAAATAATTCTGCAGACATCGACGAATAAAGAAGCACAGCATCATAGAGTAGAAAGAGTTGAGTACAAATTAATTATATTGATACATTGATCAGAAAGATATTGTAAGTAAATAGATCTAAAAATCTGTAATTAAGTTGCATTAGAAACAAGTCATTTTGTTTCAGTTTAACCATTGAGGCATTAAGTCTCTTAATAGAGTAGGACTTAACAGTCTTTTGTAATTGAGGTATATCCTAATAGATTAACAGAAGGTTGACTCATGATAGTAGCACCGGTCTTACCTAAAGCCTATTGACAGACTAAGAAGGAGGCTGATTCAAGGATGGTAGTAAGATTGGCATAAAGCCTATTGACAGTCATGAGACTGATTCAAGGATGGTAGTGTAGATGCCAGATACTTAGTTACAACCTATGTATTGAAAATCCTCTAACAAGGTCACACTTAACAATGTGTTTATAACCTTTAACAAGGTTGGCTCCTAACAGGGCTCACTTCAGAAGAGTGAAAATTTGGGGTACCGGTCCTAGTGGTTTTTCCCTTAACAGGGTTTCCCCGTTAAAATCCTTGTGTTATATGTGCATGATTTATTACTTTATTATTTTACATTCTACATATGCATTTATGGATTGACTGGTATACTCTTCATATTTACTAAGTATCAGTAAATACAATTTATTGCTTATCAGTTATCAAGGAGAAACAGGACAGACAAGGTAAACTGATAGACAGTTATTTGTTTCAAATATTTCAAAGGCATGCATCTTGTTGGGACTTAATAATTTGAGAAGTATTGATTGGTGGATTAAAGTTTAAATTGGATAAATTTTTTAGGCCACTGATTCACCCCACTCCTCTCAATTATTACTAACAATTGGTATCAGAGCTTGTGTGCTTAAAAGGAAGGTTTTAAGACCTAAGTTAAAGATCACAAGATGAACAGCTGAGATGTGCCCAAGTTGAACAAGGACAACTTTGCTTCATGGAAAAGCAGGATAAAGCTTCACTTATCAGGTATTGGCAATGATATTACTCAAAACTTAGAAACTGAATATGTGTTGCCTATAGGACCATTAACAGTGGATCAATTAAGAGTAAAGAATGAACACAACTGCATGGTTATAGAGCTTTCAACCTCACTCTCTAATGCTGAAATTGAGGATGTCAAAGATTGAAAAAATGCAAAAATAATGTGGGACAAGTTGAAACTTGTACATGGAGGTGATGCAAACATTCTGAGAGCCAAGGCAGAAAGCCTTAGAGGAAATTTTGATGATCTCAGAATGAAATAAGGTGAAAACATCACACAGTACAACACTAGAATAAAAGAAGTAGTCAATGCTATATGAGGTGTTGGAGGTACACTTGAAGAGGAGACAGTGGTAAGTAAAATCC
>MU226429.1:3437306-3451789 GCA_018584345.1 Thuja plicata
TGTGTTTGTAACCTTTAACAGGGTTGGCTCCTAACAGGGCTCACTTCAGAAGAGTGAAAATTTGGGGTACCGGTCCTAGTGGTTTTTCCCTTAACAGGGTTTCCACGTTAAAATCCTTGTGTTATATTTGCATGATTTATTACTTTACTATTTTACATTCTACATATGCATTTATGGATTGACTGGTATACTCTCCATATTTACTAAGTATAGGTAAATATAGTTTATTGCTTATCGGTTATCAAGGAGAAACAAGACAGACAAGGTAAACTGACAGACAGTTATTTGTTTCAAATATTTCAAAGGCATGCATCTTGTTGGGACTTAATAATTTGAGAAGTATTGATTGGTGGGTTAAAGTTTAAATTGGATAAATTTTTGAGGCCACTAATTCACCCCCCCTCTCAGTTATTACTAACAAATGGCTTCTTAGATAAGGGGTGGTTGAGTTTGAGTGTATGCTTATGGAGTGGGAACCATGGGTTGTTGGTTAGCCATAGGTGCACCTTGCAATGACACTTTGGGTTGGGTGTAGTTGACAATTTTCACATCAATGACACCATCATTGGTGACATTTTTGTTTTTGTTCCACCACTTAGCTTTATCTATTGCAGTATTGTCTGTGTTTGTCTGAGTAGAATCTGCAAGGACACCTCATTTGAGTAAGTTTTGTTCATAGCGAACTCCTCGCTTGATGAGTTGATTGAAGTTTGGAGCTATTTGCAATTCTGTTGTAAATGACATATTTGGAATGAGATTGTCAACAAACATGACTATGAGGTCATGTTTAGGTACAACATAAGTAATTTTGTTTGCAGTATTCCTCCATCTTTGCAGGAATTTTACAAAGGACACCCCATATTTTTGTTTGATATCACAAAGGTCCTTGATGCTAACCTTGTGCTCGATGTTGTGATGGAAATGAGCGATGAAATTTTTGGCTAATTCAACCCAAGACAAAATGCCATGAGGTAAGTGAGAAAACCATTCCATTGCTAGTCCGACTAAGCTTTGTGGGAATATTCACATTAATTATTTCTCATCATGTGCGGCCTTGTTACAACTAGAAAAGAATTCTTAGATATGCCCAATAGGGTTGGTATTGCCCCTGTATTTGTCAAATTTTAGTACCGAGAAGTGAGTTGGGAATGGAGACATGTGAAGAGAGTGATCAAAGGGGTATGGGGTATAAATCTTCTATGGTGTAGGATTTTGTTTGCCCTTAATTTTTCATATTGATCATTTGGGTTTGAAGGTTCTAGACTTGTTGGATCAACATGTTTGTTTGATACTGAGGATGATTTGTGACATTGTATCCCTGTGTTGTAGTAGGTATGAGGATGCGCCTCTGCATCCCTTGAGTGGGAACATAGGACCTCATCTTTGGGACTTGACATTGATTTCCCAACATATTATTCTGATATGCGGGCATGTAAGTGACCCAAGATTGATTCTGTTGTGTTTGTTGTTGGGGTTGAGGTTGTTGTTACCACTGAAGCTGGGATTGTTGCTGCTGAAGCTAGGGTTGAGGTTGTTTTTTCTGCTAAAGCTAGGATTCTTGATGCTTGGGTTGATTTTGTTACTAGGATTGGAGCGGTCTCTTAATGAGAAAAGGGGTAACCTTGGGTGCACATTGACTAAAATTCAGACTTGCAGAGATGGATCCCTATGGGAATGATGTATTAACCCCAAGGTTAGTAGGGATGAAATGTAGTAGTGGCATAGTTGTAAAAAGGTTGCTACTTATTGGTGGGATTGAGGGAATAACATGAGAGCTTGATTTGATAGGAAATGAGGCCAAGGGTTGAGGACAACTAGTAACCATGGGTGCACTTAGTTGGGAGCCTATCATGCTTTGCATGGAAGATGTGCTTGCTTGGTTCATGGAGTTGGTTTGATTGGACACATTTTGTGCTAATATAGTTGTTGTCAAGGATGGGAAGATTTGAGATAACACAGGTTTTGTTTGGGAGGGTTGAGTAGTGTTTTGACCTATGAGATGGTTTTTGGGCTATATAGTTGACACATTGAATTCATTGGGGAGTTTGACTCCCTTCCTTATCAACATGGCTAAGAAACATTCAGGGTTCCTCTCTAAAACAATGTCAACTAATTGCATGGAATAGGCATCTTGCTCTATATCTTTGAGCTCCTCCTCTGTGACATTTTGGAACAAAGTTGGTTGACCCATGATGATTCTTAATTAATAGAGAAGGAATGGTATTTCTAAAAGGATCATCCTCTTTCTCTATTTCCCAAGTGGGGAATCTGTTGATATAAGACTCATTAGGTTGAGTTTTAGCCTTTGACCTTGTTTAATGCCCTCCATAAGGTGTTTGAGACATAGTGTGGTCCAGATTTTGTGACTAAACAAGTGATGTAAAAAAAATAGAAAAGGATAACCTTTCAAGGAGATTTCAAGTTATGTTTGGACAAGGGTAATTCTAAGGACAGATGTTGATTTATCTTGATCTCAAAGTTTTGATGATGTAAGAATAAAATTTTTTGACCTTTGCCTGGGACAAAGTCACTGATAGAGATAATGATGATTTTGAGATAACAGGATCAAGATATTTCAAGTTTGAACTTTCAAACTAACAATGCTTGGATGATAATCATGCTTTTAAAGAATGGATGATCTTTAATGTTTAGAGATTCACACAATGTTCTTCACATTTTTATGGGATATACACTAGTCTTTGACATAGAATGGGGAGTATTTTCAAGGTTTTTAGGTCAAAATAGGTGTTAAAAGTATCTAATCATTTGTGGAAAAAATCCACCAACTATGGTAAAGTGACTGGTTGATTGCAGTAATAAAAAATTCAATTGTGGCAAAAAAATGACAATTGTGGCAATCTTCTATCAATTGCAGTGAAATGCAGGTAGTTGCGGTCAAGGGGAAACAGTCTCAAAAATACTAAAAAATAGGCCTTACTATCTGAAAATTTTGATTTACTGGAAGAAGGCTTCTGATTTGCAGAATAGTTTGATGTTGAAAACCCTAGAATTTAACACATTTGACTCATTTTGATAGTTTTGATGTTTTTTTGTGTTTTCGAAATTGATCAAAGAACAAGCACAAAGGACAATATGTTTTGAAAGATTAAGACTAAAATTTGTATGTTCTACAAATTTTTCAAGTTGCAATGTTATCATGAGGTCTCAACAATAAACATTCAGATTAATCTAGGTCAATGGTTTCAAAATACAATATTAAGGTCAATGATTGAATGTTTGTTAGCTCACACAACAAGTGTCACACTACTAGGACATGAAGGTCCATGATGTAGGCGCCCATGATTTTGTCATTGGCACATATTGTTTTCGCATAGTGAAGATCTCTTTTAATACAAAAATGTCTTGGAACACATATGTTGGGAATCTTGGGGGAAATTCTGCAACCCCTTACACTATAATAATGTATTTGTTCAGAGGTAAAATGGGTTGGCCTCTAATTAATAGGTTCTAGTAGGTTTTGTGGCATCTATCCAATCAGTTTGTACATGTGTGACTCACTTAAGAGCCTAGTTGACCATGTTGGCTCCTTAGGGATATTCACCCAATCCAGACTATACTCAACACACCTTGCCCGAGCTTAGATAGATATAACATGGAACTTTGGCATTGATGGCAACACACCATGTCATAATACAAAGAATTGTGGAGCAATAGAAAATTTCTTTAATGTCTTTATCTTCATTCTAATTCTCCCTCTAACAATGTCCTTAGCTTCATTATTGATTCTTATGTATTATAGAAAACTCTCCCTCTTTGACAACAGATGCCAAAGACTCCAATTCCAAAAATACTATTTCTCTTTGAATTTGTAATGTACTTGAATGTACTAATTCATCTGCAATGGGCTCTGATAGGTCTGCATCAACTGGAAGATTTTCATTGTCGCTTAGGTTGATGCATCACTAAACTATATTTTAGTGATCTTCAGGTAGGGGAAGTACCCCTAGCTTTCCTCTAAGATACAAAAATGCATCCTTAGGTAAGGGTTTGGTGAATACGTCTACAACATTGTCTTTGGTGTTTACATATTCCAACCTTATTTCTCTATTCTGTACTAATTCCCTTAAGAAATGATATTTTATTGCTAAGTGCTTGGTTTTGGTATGCATCATAGGATTCTTTGAGATATTAATGGCATTGGTATTGTCACAGTAGATAATAACTGGTTCTTTTATCTCTTCCTTCATTCCTGAAAACAACTGCTTGATCCATATGATGTTAGAATAGTTCACTACTGCAACAACATATTTCGCCTCTACTGTAGACTGAGAGATACAATTCTATTTCTTGCTAGTCCAAGACACTAACCTTTTTCCAAAAAAAAAGCTCCACCACTGGTGCTCTTCCTATCATAGACACTTCCAACCCAATCAGCATTAGTGAATGCTTTTAAATCAGAGTTTCCACCTTTCTTATACCATAAACCATAGTCTTTAGTACCTTTCAGATATCTCATAATTCTTTTCATTGCCATTAGGTTCTCTTGGATTAGTTGAGAATCTTGCAACAATACCAACTGCCAATGCAATATTAGGTCTGTTGTGCACAACATATTGCAATTTTCCAATCATGGATCTGTAATTGGTCTGATTTACCTCTTTTGAATCATCATCCTTAGATAGTTTATGTCTAGTACACATGGGTTTTCCAATAGGTTTGGAATCTTCCATACAAAATTTCTTGAGTATCTCCTTGATATATTTTGATTGAGTAATGTAGATAACATCCTTCATTTGATGTACTTATAAACCAACAAAAAAATTGATCTCACCAAACATAGACATCTCAAATTCTTTTCTCATGGCTACAAATAATGCTTTGCATAGGTCATCATAAGCGGTGAATAATATGTCGTCAGAAAATATCTTTGCTAATAGTATTTTGTTCTGTGGTCCTTCTTGTATGTATAGGCTACTTTTATCATTGGTTCTCTAAAATCCAATGCTTATTAGATAGTGATGTAGTTTTTCATACCAGGCTCAGGGCACTTGCTTTAGTCCATACAATGCTCTGTGTAGCTTAGAACCATATTCCTTCTGCTAGGATCAATAAAGCCTTCTAGTAGTTCAATTTAGACTTCCTCTTCTAGGCTTCCATTCAAAAATGAAAACTTCACATCCATCTAATATAATTTGTATCCTTTATGTGCAACATATGCCAGAAGAGTTCTAACTCCTTCAAGTATTGCAACATGAGCAAAATTTTCTCCATAGTCAATACCCTCTTCTTGAGCATATCCTTTACAAACTAGTTTGGCCTTGTTTCTAGAGACTTTCCCATTTTCATCCATCTTGTTTCTGAAAACCCACTTGGTTCCAATCACATTCTTATCCTTTGGCCTAGGTACAAGAGTCCAAGTTTTGTTCTTCTCAATCTAGTCAATCTCTTCATTCATTGCCTCTATCCAACTTTCATCATTGAATGCATCTTTAATAGTTCTAGGTTCAAATTCACTTAGTAAGCATGTACCTTTTAGTTTATTTCTTATCATTACACCTTCTATCTGATCTCTAATTATTTTCTTAGGTGCATGATGCCTTTTCACATATCTGGAAAGTACTGGATCCTTCAATCTAGATTCTGGACTTGAACCACTAGGTCTATCATTCTCAAACATTCTTTCATGTTCCTCTATCTGATACTCGGGTCCCTCTAACTATGACTCGAGTCCTTCTATCTATGACTCTAGTCCTTCTATCTATGACTCGGGTCCTTCTATCTATGACTTGGGTCCTTCAGTTTGTGACTCAGGTCCTTCTACTAGCACTTCATGTTGCACATTTTTCAACTTGGGTAGTATAGTTTGTGTCAGTATATGTTGTCCCATCACCATTGCTTGAGAAATAGGTATAGTATCAGGTTCATGATATGCAAAGTTTATGTAGTCTTCAGGATCTTTACTGCTCTTCTCTTTAAATTTTTCTTCAAACTCACCAATCTTGACATGTACACTCTCTATAACTTTATGAGTAGTAAGATTCAAACATTTGTATTCTTTTTTTTTACATGAGTAACTTAGGAATATTCCTTCATCACTTTTTTCATCTAGCTTCCCATTTCTTGTTTCCTTCAAGATGTAGCATCTACTTCCAATTACTTTGAAATAATGAACATTAAGTTTATAGCCATACCATAATTTAAAAGGTGTCATATTACTACCTTTCTTCACTTGAACTCTGTTCAAGGTGAACATTGTAGTGCTAATGGCCTCCTTCTAGTATTTGGCAGCAACATTCTTTTCAATCATTAAGGGTCTGGCACAATCCATAATGGATCTGTTTCTCCTTTCTACTATTCCATTTTGTTGTGGTGTACCAAGGGTAGATACCTATCTTTTGATTCCTTTTTCATTGCAGAATTCATTAAACTCATTAGAAATGAATTCTCCTCCTCTGTTAGATCTTAGGCATTTTGGTTTCTTTCCTATTTGTTTTTCAACTCTTGCAAGATACCACTTGAAGTTCTGAAAAGCTTTTGATTTCTCTCTGAGAAACATGATAGTCATTCTAGAATGATCATCAACAAATAGAATAAAATATTTTTCTCCAGTATAGCTTGTTGTTCCAATTGGTCCACAGAGATTAGTATGTACCAATTCCAAGACTTCATCAGTATTGTAATTCTTTCTCTTGAAGCTAGTATTGCTCATCTTTCCAATTTGACATTGTTTTCAAAATGCTAACTCAGGTTTATTCAAGATAGGAATACCTATGACTCTTTTGTTCTTTCTAATGTTTACCAGATTGTCAAAATTCACATGACACAACCTTTTATGCCATAACCATCTTTCTTCTGCTTGTGCAATAAAGCATGAACCTTTAGTGAGATCAAGATAGAATAAATTACCTTTTGTTTTCTTGCTAGTTCCAACTAGGTTCCCTTTACCATCTAGAAGCTTGGTCTTACCATTCATAAATTCTACCTTGAAGCCAATGTTGTTCAGTTGTGCTACACTGAGTAGATTTCTCCTTAATCCTTCAACCCAATAAGCATTATCACATTTGAGTTCTTCTGTCAGAGAAATGAAACCTTTTCTTTTTACGGGGCAAGGTTCAACATTCCCAAAACTGACACTTCCACCATCATAGTGTTCAAGATATTCAAACTTTGTCTTATCATCGGTCATGTGATGAGAAAAACCACTGTCAATTATCCAAGTATATGTAATTGTAGTGGAAGAGGTTACCATAATGAAACAAAGACTCACTATCTCCATACTTAGAGTATTCTATTTCTTGTAATGGAAATGTTATTTTTAATTGTGCAATGATATCCAAGGTTGATAGAGTAGACAATGAAATAATCTCATTAGATAACTTACCATGGTTGATAAATGAATTTAGTAATTTCTCTAATGTTGGTAGTAAATTTTCATATTCAATATAATCAATCTCCTATTGAACAAAGTCTCATTCTTATTCCTCTAAATTGAAGCATGAAACAATGAACAAATGACCATGTTAGATTACTATGTTAAAATCTCATACAACTATTATTCAACCCATGATTCCCCTTGTATAATACACTAATTGGATAAATCAATGCATTCATGTGGCTTTCAAAAAAAACAAGCAAAGAAATTAAAGGAAAAATTCATAAATTTGCAATGACATCTTCCAGATTTTTAAGAGCAAAAAGCTCTCTGGATTTTGTATGGGAAGGAAATTATTCTCTTACCATAGAGAATATTCCCTTCCCTTTTCATTATACTCCCCTAAATGGTATTAGTAACCTAAACCTCCTATCTTACCCATACTATTATCAACTAACTCTTAATTAATAAACATTTATAAAACCCATATAACTTAAAAGCTAGTGGGCCCCATAGCCTTTCTTACTAGCTCATCTTAATCATTTTAATAATTGTTAATTTAATATATTCTTCCTAAGCATGGGTTTTCAAACCTGACCTCTTTAAAATTTATGATAAAAAAAGGAGACTTGCATTTAAAAACAAGATATATAAATTCACCCTTTTTAATGGGGGGCAAGTCTACTTGGTAATCTCACCACCTTTACCTTGTTGTCCACTCCCCCAAGAAAGCCTTCTAACATGTCCTTTGCAAGTCAAATCCCTCCCTCCTCAATTCCTATGAATTATTTCCTTGGGAGGTGAAATTTTGGTTTGGTGGGCCACCACAAACCCCATCATTTCCTCCTTGCTAAGTGTGCCTCACTTGCTGCGAAATCTTTCTTCCCCTACCATGCGAAATGCTTGTTTTGGGAATGGGGGAAATTTTTTGGTGGGCCCCAAGACCACTTTCCTTGCCATGTAATGAAGGATTAGACTAGGTAAGGATTAGTATATGTTTAGTGAGGTTTGTAGGTAGTTTGGTGGGACCCCCTTGTATGTCATGTCCTTCTGTACCCTTCCTTTCCCTTGCAGATTTTGAAACCATAGCCTTGTTTCTTTTTGTAAAAAGGTTAATGTTAGATTAAGTTATGGGCTTTGGTGTTGGTAGTTTAAAATGTTATTTAGGATTAGTAGGGTTATTAGATAGATAGATTATCAATTATTTAGTAAATTTTAAATTAGTTTATAAGATGTAATTCTTTTGTTTTAAATCTTTCATGGGGTAATGTTTTAGGCATATATGTATATCAGATCAATGGGGTAGTTTTTTTTTAATTGTCAACTTTATATTCTTAAATGTTTTGATGATGGGTGGGATTGTTAATAGTTTCTAATTTCTAATTTGAATTAGATCCACTCAATAATATAATGATTGTTCATTTTAAGGGTTATGTAACTTTAGTTGATTAGGTTAATTTATAATTGCGATATTTACAAATCTAATTATTAGGGATTATATTGCTCTTGTGATCTAATTTAGGTTTATACTCAATTATAATTAAAAGTAAATTTAATGTTGTATTATGAGATATTTCTATTGTCTAAATGATAAGGTTAAATTAAATTCATACATTAAAATTGATGGATTAGAAAAGCATGTTGATTTATCATAGGTGAATAATTCTATTGATGATGTTTAATAGGTTAGGAAATCGGAATTGATCTTAGATTGGATTTAATTAATAGTTGATTGATTAGTGAAATTGTTATTCAATCTTAATCTTGTCAATATCTCAATGTTGAATGTTAACTGGAATTAAACTTGGATGGATTAAGTTGAAATCTAGGTTTAAGGTTAGTAAGGGCAACCCAAATCATCATATGTTCCTGAACCACTAACTACCATCATGATTCTAAATGAGGAATCAGACTTAGGTAAACCCAAGTTGAGAATTCAAATAACCGTGGAATAAGTTGATGCCCAATTTTGCGTCTATTTTGGCTTGATCCTTATTATGTCTACACCTATACCTTGTTATATAGAGGTTAACTATACTTTGGTATTATACTTCCAACTCTCCCTCTGTTAGTTGTACGTACCTTTGTGTTTTAAAAAAAAATTGTGTGTGTGTTTTTACCTAGTTTTGGGCATGACATTTTGGTATCAGAGCCAGTGTTTTGACACAAGGAACCTAACCCATTACATTTCAACTCACTCTAAAACTCAAATCATTGTGTAGGATGCCTGCGGTCAGGAGGATCCACCTTCACCACCTCCACCACCACCTCTAAACCCTAACAGGGATATTATGGATATTATTCAAAATCTGATTGGGGTGATTCAACAAAGACTACCACCTATAGTTCAGTAGCAGGTTCCTGAAGGGGAAGCACATGTTTCAAAAAATGAGAGAGCAGTTAGCACAGAGAGGAGTAGGAGTCCTCCACCCAGATCTGTTCAGGGTCATGATGATCATGAGGAGGAGTCATTTGGGTTGTTATCCCATGCAAGCATGAGTTATATGCTAGGGAGAGACCCCCTAGAGATGTTGGAGATGAGATCCAAGAGTTATTACGACTCCATCCACCCTTGTTTTTGGGATCCACTGATGGGATAGTAGCAAAGGCCTGGTTACAGAGTTTACAGTGATGCTTTGGATTGTGCCCTTATGGGAGTAATCTAAAGGCCCGTCTAGCAGTCCATCTCCTATGGGAGAGGGCTTCCACTTGGTGGGAGCAGGAGGTATCCATTGGTGGAGTGAGTATTGACACACTCACTTGGGAGACTTTTGAGGCCCGTTTCCATGAGAGGTATCTCTCTGAGAATTTTAGACAGAGATAGATAGAGGAGTTCCATGATCTCCAGTAGAGAGGCCTCATGGTGAATCAGTATGAGAGTCAGTTTCTCAAGCTCCTTCCATATGTTGATTACATGAAGGACGAGAAACTGTGTATTCACCATTTCATTAAGGGACTTAATATGTCTCTTCAGGGCACAATACACCTAGCATTTCCTACAACATTCAGAGGGGTAGTTGAGAAAGCACTTGTAGCTGAGGAGTTCTGTACTAGACAGGAGTCTTGATATCAGTCCCAACACCAAAACCCCTCTTCCCAGCAGTCAGGATAGAAGAGGTCCTCTTGGAAAGGGAAGCAGAATCACTCAGCAGGATCCTTTAAGGGTCAATAGTATCAGCAGTAGAGATCCTAGAAGGATTCCAAACAGAGGCATTCACAGGGTTATCAGGGTTCTAAGCCCAAGTAGTGGCAGTCACAGGGCCCTAAATAGGATCATAGGACATAGACCCCTTAGACATAGCCAGCTAGGACTCAGCAGTCCTCTAGGGGTGCATACAGTGGTTCTAGCAGGACCGGAGGGTCACAGCAGCCTAGGACACACGGAGTGCAGATTCAGACTCGTGGGCCATGTTACACTTGCAGTGGTATGGGTCATTTAGCAAGAGATTTCCCATAGGGATAGTCAGCTAGTGGTCAGAGAGGGGCTACCTTAGATCCTACAGTTGGAGATATAGGTAGATCCCATAGAGTTTTTGCAGTGGTTGATAACTGCTAGGCCGAACATCAGGCCATGGTCATTGAGGCCACATGTATGATTCAGGGTACCAGTGTTTCTATCTTGTTTGATTCAGGAGCCATAGAATCCTTTATATCTCCCTATGTAGTGGAGCATTATGGGCTGGTGGCAGTTAGACAGGATGTCAGTTGGGAGGTTGAGTAAGCTTCGGGAGCTAGAGTCTCAGTTAGTTCCTTAGTTCATAGTTGTCAAATTCAAATTGAAGACCTTACCATGATGATTGATCTTTGCATTACCCCTCTAGGTTCTTATGATGTAGTCCCTAGCATGGATTGGCTATGTGCCCACAGCACCAAGGAGGATTGTCATCAGAAGAGGGTTGAGTGTGTTGATGATCATGACACTTCTATGGTGATAATTGGGGTACAATGACCCGTATCCCTTCACATTATTTCCTCTATGCAGCTTATGTGGTGCATGCAGAAGGGATGTCAGTTATTTTCCATCACCGTTAGTGATAGAAGAGGAGGATTCAGGAGGAGAGCCTTCACTTGAGGATTATCCTATTCTTCAGGAGTTTGCAGATGTATTCCCTACTGAGCTACCTGGTATGCCCCCACCTAGGGCAGTTGATTTTCACATAGATCTTGTACCTAGAGCTGAGCCAGTGTCTAGAGCACCCTACAAGATGACCACACATGAGCTCGATGAGCTCAAGATTTAGTTAGAGGAGCTCTTGGAGAAAAGGCATATCTGACCTAGTGTATCACCTTGGGGTGCACTTGTAATTTTTGTGAAGAAGAAGGATGGTTCACTTTGATTGTGCATTGATTATCGACAGCTAAATAAAGTAACAATTAAGAATTGATACCCACTCCCCAGGATCGATGATCTATTTGATCAGTTGCAGGGTGCCTGAGTGTTCTCAAAGATAGACCTAAAGTTGGGGTACCATCAGTTACAGATTGTGGAAAGTGATATCCACAAGACTACTTTTTGCATGAGGTATGGTCACTATGAGTTCACAGTAGTGCCATTTGGCCTCGTGAATGCTCTAGCTATGTTCATGAGCCTCATGAATGGAGTATTTCATACATTTTTGGATAAATTTGTGATAATATTCCTTGATGATATTTTGATATATTCTCGCAATGAGGAGGAGCATGAGGAGCATCTGAGACAGGTTCTGTAGTGTTTGAGAGAGAATCAGTTATATGGAAGCTTGTCAAAGTGTGCCTTCTTTAGACCCGAGGTGCATTATCTCGGTCATGTTATATCCGGTGATGGGATCTCTGTGGACCCATTGAAGATTAGAGATATTATGGATTGGCCAGCACCCACCAGTGTCACTGAGGTCAGGAATTTTATGGGCTTGGCAGGATATTATAGATGCTTCATGGCAGGATTTTCTAGAGTGGCTCATCCCATCACCTCCCTTCAGAGAAAGGGGAAGAGGTTTAAATGGACAGAGAAGTGTGAGAGAGCCTTCGAGGAGCTCAAGAGATCCCTCACTAGTGCACCAATTTTAGCAATGCCAGATCCTTCAACAGATTTTGTGGTATGTACTGATGCTTCATTGGATGGTTTAGGAGTAGTCCTTATGCAAGAGGGCCATCATATAGCTTTTCAGTCTAGGAAGCTAAAGACTCATGAACTTAATTATCCTACTCATGACCTAGAACTCACAGTAGTGGTTCATGCTTTAGTGAGATGGTGACATTTCCTTCTAGGTCACTGATTTGAGCTTCATTCAGATCACTAGAGCCTACAGTATATCTTTACATAGCCCAATCTTAATGCTAGGCAGAGGAGATGGATGGAGTTTTTGTGTGAGTATGATTTTGATGTTCATTACATCAAGGGGAAAGAGAATGTAGTTGCAGATTCCTTGAGTAGGAGGTGACATGAGCTCTCATCTATGACTTCTAGTACAAATTTGAGGGACTGTATTTTGCACCATTTTTCAGGGGATGGATTTTATGTGGAGATTTGTCAGTTTATCCATTCTCAGAGACCCCTAGAAGGGAAATTTGTAGATTATTCCTTGGAGTCTGATGGACTTCTACATCATAGGGGATGCATCTATGTACCTTCTATGGGTGACTTGCGGGAGTTTATTATACTTGAGGCTTACAGAGCCCCTTATGCAGCTCATCTTGGAGTTAAGAAATTGCATGCCAATATCAGACAGTTGTACCATTGGCCAGGTATGAGATTGTAGATTGCCAACATTGTTGCTCGATGTCTTGAGTGCCAGAGAGTGAAGGCAAAGCATGGTCATCTAGGTGGGCTCTTGCAACCACATGAGGTTGTCGAGTGGAAGTGGGATACTATATCTATGGACTTCATTGTTGGTCTCCCTATGTCTTCTCACCGCCATGATGCTATCTTGGTGACAGTCAACACATTGACCAAGGTTGCCCACTTCTCACCCATGTGTACTACATTCATAGCATAAGACGTAGCTCAGGTATTTTTGTAAGATATTTTTAGACTTCATGGCATTCCCTGTAAGATCATCTCTGATAGAGACTCCTTGTTCACATTAGCCTTTTGGAGAGAGTTACAGGCAGCATTGGGCACTAGGCTCAATTTTAGTATAGCATATCTCCCTCAAACAGATGGCCAGACTGAGAGGGTTAACTGGGTATTGGAGGACATGTTGCACATGTATGTGATGGACCACCAGGTCAAGTGGGAGGAATACCTACATCTGGTCAAGTTTGCCTATAATAATGGGCATCATTCTTCTATAGGTATGCCACCATATTAGGCCTTGTATGGTAGACCATGCAGGACACCACTGAGTTGGGACAGGATCGAGGATAGAGTATCTATTGGACCTCAATTGGTCAAGGATATGGAGCAGCAGGTCACCCTGATTAGGCAACGCCTTAGGGAGGCTTAGGATTGGTAGAAGAAGTATGCAGATGCAAAGAGGGTTGATTGCAAGTATATGGTTGGAGATAGGGTCTTCTTGAGAGTGCATCCACATAAGAGTCCAATCCATTTTGGAAAGGGCTCTAAGTTAGCACCTTGATTTTTTGGAACTTTTGAGATATTGGAGAGGATAGGACCAGTTGCCTACCATCTAGCTTTGCCACCCAGCCTGTCACGCATCCACAATGTGTTTCATGTATCTATGCTTTGGAAATATATTTATGATGAGTCTCACATTATAGATTGGGATTCCTTGCAGGTGGAGTTAGATGGGCAGCTAGCACTGGAGCCCATTCACATTATAGCTTGATGGACCCTTCCACTTTGAGGTCGAGAGCTGGACCAGGTTAGGGTCAAGTGGGATTGTTATGATGAGGTCACAGCTTCATGGGAGGATGCAGCGTAGATGATATCTCAGTACCCATATCTTTTTTATGAACTCCAGGAGGAAGTTCATGCCTAGTGGTGGAGGATGTGAGGCCTCACCCTGACCCATCATAGCTTCATTTTTTTTATCACACTTTGACACTTTATGTTTCGATACATTGATACACTTTTTGTTATCTCGACAGGGACTCGTGATATTATGATGTGATGATGATTATATTGTGTGGATTACATTTTGATATGGATTAGACCTAGAATAGGTGGTTGACTTTGATTATATATGTTTAGATCAGTGAATTGATGAGA
>MU226429.1:3453338-3490260 GCA_018584345.1 Thuja plicata
AAGCATACCCATTTAGCCTTGGTTCTCCAAGCTCGGGGGTGGTCTCATAGAGACCTTGGTTGGGAGGTGAGCATCCCATGGTTCTCCCCCTTTCATTGTAGGTATTGATGTCAAGACTCATGTGGATAAAGCTTTGAAGGAGTTCACTCTTTGGTGTGATTGTGTGGAAACACCTCATGTTGTTGTATTGTTGATCCTTGTAGTAAGATCCTCCTCTTGTTGCATATTGTAATGTATTGAAAAATATCTTCAAGTATCATGTGAAATATTTTCTTCATTATGAAGTTGGAATATTGTAGGTTATTCATGTATATATGAAACCTTCTTCATCATGAAGGATATGTAATTGTAGTGGAAGAGGTTACCATAATGAAACAAAGACTCACTATCTCCATACTTAGAGTATTCTATTTCTTGTAATGGAAATGTTATTTTTAATTGTGAAATGATATCCAATGTTTATAGAGTAGACAATGAAATAATCTCATTAGATAACTTACCATGGTTGATGAATGAATTTATTAATTTCTCTAATGTTGGTAGTAAATTTTCATATTCATTATAATCAATCTCCTATTGAACAAAGTCTCATTCTTATTCCTCTAAATTGAAGCATGAAACAATGAAAAAATGAACATGTTAGATTACTATGTTAAAATATCATACAACTATTATTCAACCCATTATTCTCCTTGTATAATACACTAATTGGATAAATCAATGCATTCATGTGGCTTTCAAAAAAAAACAAGAAAATAAATTAAAGGAAAAATTCATACATTAGCAATGACATCTTCCAAATTTTTAAGAGCAAAAAGCTCTCTGGATTTTGTATGGGAAGGAAATTATTCTCTTACCACAGAGAATATTCCATTCCCTTTTCATTATACTCCCCTAAATGGTATTAGTAACCTAAACCTCCTATCTTACCCTTACTATTATCAACTAACTCTTAATTAATAAAAATTTATAGAACCCATATAACTTAAAAGCTAGTGGGCCCCATAGCCTTTCTTACTAGCTCATCTTAATCATTTTAATAATTGTTAACTTGATATATTCTTCCTAAGCATGGGTTTTCAAACCTGACCTCTTTAAACTTTATGATAAAAAAAGGAGACTTGCATTTAAAAACAAGATATATAAATTCACCCTTTTTAATGGGGGGCTAGACTACTTGGTAATCTCGCCACCTTTACCTTGCTATCCACTCCCCCAAGCAAGCCTTCTAACATGTCCTTTGCAAGTCAACTCCCTCCCTCCTCAATTCCTGTGAGTTCTTTCCTTGGGAGGTGACCTTTTGGTTTGGAGGGCCACCACAAACCCCATCATCTCCTCCTTGCTAAGTGTGCCTCACTTGCTGCGAAATCTTTCTTCCGCTACCATGCGAAATGCTTGTTTTGGGAATGGGGGAAAGTTGTTGGTGGGCCCCAAGACCACTTTCCTTGCCATGTAATGAATAATTAGACTAGGTAAGGATTATTCTATGTTTAGTGAGGTTTGTAGGTAGTTTTGTGGGACCCCTTTGTATGTCATGTCCTTCTGTACCCTTCCTTTCCCTTGCAGATTTCGAAACCATAGCCTTCTTTCTTTTTGTAAAAAGGTTAATGTTAGATTAAGTTATGGGCTTTGGTGTTGGTAGTTTAAAATGTTATTTAGGATTAGTAGGGTTATTATATATATAGATTATCAATTAGTTAGTAAATATTAAATTATTTCATAAGATGTAATTCTTTTGTTTTAAATCTTTCATGGGGTAATGTTTTAGGCATATATGTATATCAGATCAATGGGGTAGTTTTTTTTTAATTGTCAACTTTATATTCTTAAGTGTTTTGATGATGGATGGGATTGTTAATAGTTTCAAATTTTTAATTTGAATTAGATCCACTCAATAATATAATGATTGTTCATTTTAAGGGTTATGTAACATTAGTTGATTAGGTTAATTTATAATTGCGATATTTACAAATCTAATTATTAGGGATTATATTGCTCTTGTGATCTAATTTAGGTTTATACTCGATTATAATTAAAAGTAAATTTAATGTTGTATTATGAGATATTTCTATTGTCTAAATGATAAGGTTAAATTAAAGTCATAAATTAAAATTGATGGATTAGAAAAGCATGTTGTTTTATCATAGGTGAATAATTCTATTGATGATGTTTAATAGGTTAGGAAATCAGAATTGATCTTAGATTGGATTTTATTAATAGTTGATTGATTAGTGAAATTTTTATTCAATCTTAATCTTGTCAATATCTCAATGTCTAATGTTAAATAGAATTAAACTTGGATGGATTAAGTTGAAATCTAGGTTTAAGGTTAGTAAGGGCAACCCAGACCATCATATGTTCCTGAAACACTAACTACCATCATGATTCTAAATGAGGAATCAGACTTAGGTAAACCCAAGTTGAGGATTCAGATAACCGTGGAATAAGTTGATGCCCAATTTTGCATCTCTTGTGGCTTGACCCTTATTATGTCTACACATGTACCTTGTTATGCAGAGGTTAACTATACTTTGCTATTATACTTCCAACTCTCCCTCTGTTAGTTGTACGTACCTTTGTGTTTCAAAAAAAATTTGTGTGTGTGTTTTGCCCTAGTTTTGGGCATGACATCAAGATCTTCATCATCAGATTCATCATCACTATCACTTTAAATTTTCTTTCCTTTAGAGTACCTATACTTCTTACCAAGGTTAAATTTGTCTTTGAATGCAAATTCAAAATTTCTAGAGCCAGGAGAGTAGTTGTCAAAATTGTCCAGCTCAAAGGTTGTAAGTCTTCCCACTAATGTATCAAGAGTAATGTCTTTTTTGCACCTCATTTCTTGAATGGATGAAACTCTAATAGCATAGATAGGAAGTAAAGTTCTAATTACCTTTTTTTACTACTATAGTATCTTCAATTAGTCCACCTGCTGCTTTGATGGCACTTACAATCTTCTTGATTCTTTCACTGTACTTTGTGATATATTCTCCTTCTTTCATTTTCATCTAGTTAAATTGTCCTCTTAGACTTTTTTCTTTAGCTCTCTTTACATTTGCATCACCTACATGAATGTCCTACAGTTTCTTCCACATATCATGAGTTGTAGGGTAGTCCTTGACTTCATCAAATTCTGAATAGTTGAGTAAAGAAGCTATGTCAATCATCACTATGTTATGAAGTTTCCGTTCCATAATCTATTCCACAGTCATAGTCCCTGTTGGTGCAACACATTTTATCTCTAAGAATTGTAAACCAGCATCTCCAATAGTAGATAGATGTAGCTTCATCAGCTCCTTCCATGCTAGGAAATTGTCTTTTTTAGCTTTGGGATCTCCCTCCTGTAAGACATGTTTGATCTTTAGCTTAGGCCTTAAAACCTTTCCTGAAAGCACTTGAAGCTCTGATACCAATTGTTGGAAATGAGATAAGTAACAAAGAGGGGAGGGGTGAATTAGTTACTCCAAAACAAATCCTTGTCCCTTATATGTCTAAATACTTTAATACTGTTACTCGGTTTAGTTAATATATTCCTCTGTAGCTCAAGTGTTCCTTCTATAACTCGGGTGTCAAAGCAATCTTTAATGCAATTATACTTAGAGATTAAGTGCAGAAACATAAAGCATAAAACAAGTAACAAGTACACATATGACACCAAGATTTAATGTGGAAACCCAATATGGGTAAAACCACCAATGTAACTAGTTACTATTTTTCACTCTTTTGAAGTGAGCCCTATTAGGATCCAACCCTATTAAAGGTTACAATAACACACTATTAGGTGTGACCTATTTAAAGGATTTAATCACCCTGTGAGGAGTGGCCTTGTTAGAGGTCTTCAACACTTCAATCTAGAAATGCTACCTTGTGAGAGGATTTACAAAAGACTACTAAGTCTACTTTGTTGAGAGATTTTGATCACTGCTACAATTGTTAGAAAGTAAAAATGGATTGACCTGTATGTGTAAGTAACTATGTTTTTTGATTCAGATCTCTACTTGATTGTAACTAGATCCTTGCTGATCAGGTATTCTATTGCAGCTCTAAGTGTTCTATACTCAATCAAAATGTCATCTGATTTCACCTTCACAAAATTCCACACTTATGCATTTTCACTTTCACTTCTACTTACACACTTAGACTTCTACTCCAACACATGCAATCCAAACTTGACCTTTCATAAATACATGGTAAGCCCTGTCAAGTCAGCTTGAACAAACTCAAAATGATAAATCATAATTCAATTGGCCACATATAACCATTTAATTACATAATATAAATCATTGTTAGTTAGTTGCAACTGAATTCCTGACCAAGACTAAAATGCCCAAGTGAACTCGGTCAACACTAAACTTCTTCAATGCCCAAACTCAACTCATTCTTTTTACCAACTATGCTCGGTCTGAATGTAGACATTAGTGTAAAACCACTACATAAGTGTATATACATGTGTAACATCAATGAAAATACACAATTGAATAATTTTCTTCAACAATTTACAATATATAGAGGCTCCCGTACCATATTCATCTAGAACCTTATGATTTCCATTGTTGGATTCTATGAGGGAGTCATAGAACTAAAAACCACAATGTCTCTAGCAACTACACAATTTACAAAATAATTTACTAAAGCTAAACAAATGAACTCAAAACCACTACAATACTAAACTGAAAGTACCTAGAATTGTCACTACTATGCATAACACACACTAACTCTTACAATTCAATCCTTACTATAACTCATAAACATAGTGCAACTCGACTATCACTGAAAAACCAGAACTCAGAGCTTTCATTCACTTCCAAAATTACACTTCTTTACTCCACACCTCGGGAAATGGGATCCTTTTTTTCTTAATATGTCATGCCCATGATTCTTGGCCATTATGGAAAATAACCATTATTTTTCCTTGAAAGGAATCCAATTTTCCATTTTTTGTCATGCAACATTAAAAGTTGCTAAAATGTTTTCAAGCAACATTATGACAACATTACATCTTTTTGCATAATTATTGATAAGGGTCTCTATTCGACCTAGAATGGTGTAGAAAGATTATAGGAACTATTTTAGGCTCTATTATACCCTCTCCTAATCCTTAAAGTATTTTAGACATATTTACACCCATTTTTCCACCTTAGGTCAAATCTAGCACTAACAACTAGAAAGCAATAAACATCTAGGTTGGATTGAACCTAGTCTAATCCATCTAGGAACACACTTGCAAGACCTTCTAATGTCAAATTAGAACCTACTGACTTGGCTAGGGTCAATACAAGCCAAATTATAACAATACTTAGGGATTTTCCTAGGTTCTCCTTCACCGTCTCTACTTCACTAGATCCACTATTGCTCGCATCTACTTTCTTTATCCATGTTAGATTCATTTGATTCCTTATCTACTCAGCAGTATGTGTTAGGGATTTGGTCTAGCAATCTCTCTTTGCATGATTGATCTTGTGACAACTATAGAAAACCATACCTCCATTCATCCAAATTTTGGATTTACCTCTAAAATGTGTACTTATACGATTCTCTGTAACATGACCATATTCATTGCAATAATGACAAATGTTCCTTGTATTATAATCCCAATTGAATGTGTTACCTTTCCTCTATGTATTTCCTTGTTTCATGGAATTCAATTTGGATTTTGCACTAGATCTAGAATCTTGGGTTCTATGTCTAAATTTTTGACAATTGTAGCAATGTCCTTGGAATCTGGGTGAAGTGGGTGTATTGCTAGTCTTTGACCTACATTCATGTGCCTGATATCCATGCTTCTTACAATTAAAAAAATATCCATTGAATTTAGGTTTATGATTTGACTTACTATTATTTCTTTGGCATATGTTTTCTATGTGACCTGGTTTCCCATAGTGATAACATGTAGGCTTGTTGTTCTTCAGCTTTGCATTCCTCAGTGTTGGAAAGTGACAATACAAGCAATTGTTATTTTGTCATTGCTGTCAAACCTTGAATGGTGAGACTATTGTTATTTTTTTGAGTACCATATCTATTGTTGATAGAGAAGATTTAACAAGAAGACCAAGAGAATGGTTGAGTTAAGGCTAATAAAAGGGTACTTGATCAGTTGGCACTCTAGCAAAGTAATTTGTTGCTTATCTTTAAAAGACAATTTTGCTGGCTGTTCTATGCCAAGAAAGTTTTGGCTTGCACTGAAAAAAGTTGCTTGTGCCAAGAAAAGTTGCTTGTGATGAGCAAAGTTGTTCAATGTTGAGAACTAGTGAAATTGTCGAGTTAAAATAGTGATGTTGGCCGACTTACAGTAATTGGATTAATGATGGTATTTGAGATCTCTGGCTGACTTAGTTAATTTTATTGGGATATGTAATGTTAATTAAAGATTGATCCACATCATTTAATGTATGGGTAACCATAATTAATGCATGGTTTCAAGATTTAAATAGAGACTACGTTGGAGAAGTAAATGTAATGCAAAGATGGGATGATCCGTTGGATCTGACCTAACCTAAGATCTATGATCTTATTTAAGTGGCAAAAGATTTATCTGACCTAAAATAGAGAGGTATATGATAACCTCAAGGGGTTATTCATTTAGTATGCTGAAGGGTGCTGCTAAATGTGGAAGTACATGTGTGTATGCAAGAAGATTGCATGGTTGATTTTTTTTTTGGCATAATCTAGCAGAGAAGGCTAAATACAGAAGGATAGAGTTGCATGTGTGATTTCTTGATGGATTTCCAAGTAGATCAGAAGGTTGAGATGACAATGCAAGCTATCCAATAAGTTAACATCAGAGCTGTAATTGGATCTGAATTTGCAAAGTAAGTTGTATGTATCAGATCACAACTGCTGATTACTTTCTAACCATTGTATTAGTTAAATCCTTTAACAAGGTTGACCTAGCAGTCATTTTTATAAATCCTCTAACAAGGTGACATTCAAGTGGAATGTTCTAAGTCCACTAACAAGGCCACTCCTGATAGGGTGATTAAATCCTTTAACCAAGTCACACCTATCAGTGTGTTATTGTAACCTTTCATAGGGTTGGCTCTTCATAGGGCATCACTTCAAAAGAGTGAAAACTTGGTAGCATGTTACTAGTGGTTTTTCCCATACTGGGTTTCCACATTAAATACTTGTGTCAACTTGTATGAATGCCAATGGTTTGATTTGTTGTTATGTTTTTACAAGATAATTTCATTTGATATTAAACTGCATGATTAAAGTTGTTGACTTATGCTACTGCTGCCGAGTAGATCTGAAAATCAGAAATTTATTTTACTACATCTAGACCTGAGGATAACTGATTCACCCCTCCCCTCTCAGTTATTCTAAATTCATTCTAACAATTGGTATCAGAGCTTTGGTCTCCTAAAAATGGTTTGAAGGTACTTGGAGCAAAAAGATCAAGATGTATAAGAAAGAGGTTCCTAAGTTGAATAAAGACAACTTCCCTGCATGGGAGAGTTTGATGAAATTGCATTTGGCTGGCGTTGGAGATGATGCTAAGTGAGTTATTGAAAATGACTATGTATCACCTATTGCTCCTCTCACAGCTGCACAACTAAAAGAAAAGAAAGAACACAATCAAGCAATGTTGGAGATCACCTCCTCATTGAGCTATTCAGAGTTTGATGATATAAAGAGCTACACAAATGCAAAATAGATGTGGGACAAACTTGCAACTGTCTATGGTGGAGACACTAATGTGTTGAGAGCTAAATCAGAAAGTCTAAGAGGTAAGTTTGATGAAATGTAAATGCAAGAAGGTGAAAATGTCAATCAGTACTATGGTAGAGTGAAAGAAGCTGTAAATGCCATTAGAGGAGCTAATGGAACAATCAATGAGAACACCATAATGAGAAAGGTACTGAGAAATTTACTTCATGTATATGCTATTAGAGTTTCTACAATTCAAGAATTGAGATGTACTCCTAACAATAATCTAAATCTGGAAAATTTGATAGGCAGACTCACTACATTTGAAATGTCAAATTATGATAACTATAATCCACAAGGGATTGATTCTACTTTTAGATCATAGTTGTTTCTCAATAAATCTAAGAAAGGAAAGAAACATGTGAATAGTGACAGTGACAGTGACACTTCTGATGATGATCTTGAAGAACCTGAAGCACTTATGACAAAAAGGCTATCCAGAGGAAAAGGAAAGTACAGAGGTAAACTTCCTATTATTTGTTTCTCATGCAATAAAGTTGGTCATATAGCTGCTAGATGTCCTGATAAGAATGAAAAGGATGAAAGAAGGGAAAACAAATATAAAGAATACAAAGACAGAAAGGATGACAGAGACTTCAAAAAATATAAGGACTACAAAGAAAAAGGTAAGAAATCTTGTTATATTGCTGAAGAAACTTCTGACAATGACACTAATAATTATGATGACAATGATATAGAAGTTGTTTATGTTGCAATGAAAGAAGATTCTGATGTTGATGAGAAAACTACACTAATCTCTTATATGAGAAAAAATGATCATTGGATCATTGACAGTGGTTGTTCCCATCATATGACTGGTGATAGATAAGTTTGAAACCCTAAACCAATGTAAAGGAGGATATGTAAAATTTGGAAATGATGCACCATGTCTTATCAAAGGTAACAGATTGATTAACCTAACTAAAAAAATCAAATATGATGATGTGTATTGGGTTGATGATCTTAAATATAATTCGTTGAGTGTTGCACAGCTAAACACTTCTGGTTACAAAGTTGAATTCCATCATAGAAAAGCTAAGATCTATGATTCTACTAGAGAACTTGTTGGAAGTGGTGATCAGACCAAAGGTAACTTATTCTATCTAGATTTATCTGAAGAAACATGTTTGTTTACACAATACAATGATGTTTGGTTATGGCATAAGAGGTTGTGTCATGTGAACTTTGATAACTTGGTAAGCATAAGTAAATTGAAAAAGGTTAGAGGACTACCTAAGTTAAAGAAACCTGAGAATGCTATGTGTAAACAATGTCAACTAGGAAAGATGACTAAGTCTAATTTCAAGAGTAAAACACATATATCAGAGGAAATTCCGGAATTGGTCCATATTGATCTCTATGGTCCCATTAGAGAAAGAATCTATTGTGGTGCTAGATACTTTATCATATTTGTTGATGATTATTCAAGGATGATGACTATAATGTTTCTTAAGGAGAAATCTGATGCATTCCAGTTATTTAAATGGTACTTAGCTAAAGTTGAAAAGGAAATAGGAAAAAATTTGAAATGCTTAAGATCTAACAAAGGTGGAGAGTTTATTTCTAATGAGTTTAACAGGTTCTACAATGACCAAGGTATAAAGAGACAGATGTCCACACTCAAGACTCCTCCAAAAAATGGTATTGCTGAATGAAGAAACAAATCTATCATGGACTGTGCTAGAACACTAATGATGGAGAAAAATGTTGCACAAAAATATTTGAAAGAAGCTGTAAGTACTGCAGTCTATACACTGAATAGAGTTCAAGTCAAGAAAGGTACAAATGCTACACCTTATGAACTTTTGTATGATTATGCACCTAGTGTAAAGTATTTTAAAGTATTTGGTAGCAAATGTTTTATACTAAAGGACAATAGAAATGGAAAACTAGATGCTAAAGGTGAAGAAGGCATATTCCTTGGTTATTCAATGAAAATCAAAGCATACAAATGTTTGAATTCTAATACTAACAAAATTGTTAAAAGTGCAAATGTAAGAATTGATGAGTTTGCAGAAAGAAATGAAGCTAAAAGTACACAAGAGTCTGAAACTACATATCATTCACATATCTAGATGAGGAAGATTCTAATTCACTACCTGAGACTACTGCTGAACAACAACATGCACCTCTCGAGTCACAGAGTGGAGTTGTTGAGCAACTGGAAGTGAATGCCAAGCTATTTGATGGAGATGCCGAGTCACAGAATCAACCAGAACTGAATACAGATAATGAACCTAAAGCAAGGAATGAGCCTACTCTAGCAAAATGTGTTAGAAGGAATCACAATTCTGATCAAATCATTGGATCAAAGGTTTCTGCTATTATGACATGAAGTAAGTTGAAAAATGACACATGTCTATTATGTGAATTTGAGCCCAAAATAGTGAAATATGCTTTAGATAATGAAGATTGGATACAAGCAATGAATGAGGAAATTGAACAAATTGAGAAGAACAAAACTTGGACACTCATACCTAGGCCGAAGGACAAAAATGTAACTGGCACAAAGTGGGTATTTAGGAATAAGCTGAATGAACATGAAGATGTGATAAGAAACAAAGCTAGACTGGTATGCAAGGGCTATGCACAGGAGGAAGGAATTGACTATGGTGAAACCTTCACCCCAGTTTCTAGATTGGAAGGTTTTAGAAACTTACTTGTATATGCAGCCTATAAAGGATTCAAAGTTTATTAGATGGATGTGAAATCTGCATTTCTCAATGGAATCTTGGAAGAAGAAGTGTATATTGAGCAAGCTGATGGTTTTACAGACCCAAGAAAAATAAATATGGTTTGCAGATTGCACAAGGCACTATATGGATTGAAGCAAGTGCCAAGAGCATGGTATGAGACATTGCACAATTATCTGATCATGATTGGATTTGCAAGAACCAATGACAACAACCTGTACTTAAAGATAGAGAAAAACAAAGGTACACTATTGGCTGAAATTTTTGTAGATGACATCATATTTAGTGGAAAAGATGTGTTATGTCAAAAATTTGCAACAGAGATGCAAACTGAGTTTGATATGTCTATGTTTGGTGAAATAAAATTCTTTGTTGGCTTACAAATTTATCAAATGAAGAATGGTATCTATATCACTCAAACTAAATATATCAAAGAGATACTGAAAAATTATGGAATGGAAGAGTCCAAACTAGTAAGTACACCCATGGCTACTGGACAGAAGTTGACAAAAGATGATGACACAAGAAGTAAACCAAACACTCTACAGATCAATGATTAGAATAATATAGTATGTTGTACACAGTAGACCTGATATTGCCCTAGCTGTTGGAATTGTTGCAAGATTTTCTACTAATCCCAAGGAAACTCACATGATGGAAGTAAAAAGGATTCTGAGATACTTGAAAGGAACTAATGACTATGGTCTATACTAAAAAAAGAATGAAAAGTTTGAACTCAGAGTTTACACTAACTCTGATTGGGCTGGAAATGTTGATGATAGGAAAAGCACTACTGGTGGAGCATTTCTTTTAGGAAAAAGATTGATTTCATGGACAACCAAGAAACAAAATTGCACCTCACAATCTACAGCTGAAGCCGAGTATGTGGCAGTAGTAGTTAACTGTTCTAACATTGTGTGGTTGAAGATACTACTAAAAGGTATGAAGGAAGAAATCACTGACCCGGTTGTCATATATTGTGATAACATGAGTGCTATTAATATTTCTAAAAATCATGTGATGCACTCAAAGACAAAACATATAGCTATCAAGTATCATTACTTGAGGGAGCTAGTTCAGAGTAAAGAAGTAAGACTTGATTATGTGAACACTAAAGAACAATTAGCAAACATATTCACAAAATCACTACCCAAGGATGCTCATGAGTATCTACGAGGTAAATTAGGGGTGATTCCCTTCATCGAGGATAATTAAGTTTTGTATGGTACTATTGCATCAAATATTACAATCAAAATATTTGACACATTGATGCACAGTTAGTCACACTTTAGGATGCTGGCTAAAGTTGTGAAGATGAACAAGGACAGGAAAAAGAAAATTAGTCATAATCAAGATGACAAGATCAGCATGATACTGAAGATCTACATGATAAATATTTTATGTCTTTGGCATTGTTGTTAAAGAGGGAGAGATTACCTATATAGAGGAAGAAGTTAAATAAACATAATTGCCTAGTAAGAGAGATTACCAAGAGAAAAAGATTACATAGAGGCAAAAGTTACTATTGAAAACATTGAAGTGATTATCTACTCAGAGGGAGTCTACAAAAGATTAGACATAGATGATTACAGTGTGATTACAGACACAGAGGGAGAAATGTTTTACAAATAAGAATCAGAATGAAGATAAAGACATTAATGAAGATTCATTCATATTAAGGAACACGGGTGAATTTTTTGGATTGGTTGGTAACTATTCTTGTTAAATCATTGTTTTAATATTTTGTGTTGCTATCAATGCCAAAGAGGGAGATTGTTGGAAAGTGAAAATGCAAGCAATTGTTATTTTGTCATTACTGTCAAACCTTGACTGGTGAGACTATTGTTATCTATTTGAGTACCATATCAATTATTGATGGAGAAGATTTAACAAGAAGACCAAGAGAATGGTTGAGTTAAGGCTAATAAAAGGGTACTTGATCAGTTGGCACTCTAGCAAAGTAATTTGTTTCTTATCTTTCAAAGATAGTTTTTTTGGTTGTTATGTGTCAAGAAAGTTTTGGCTTGTGCAGAGCAAAGTTGCTTGTGCTGAGAAAAGTTGCTTTTGACAAGAAAAGTTTTTCAAATATGAGCACTAGTGAAATTGCTAAGTGAAAACAGAGATGTTGGCCTACTTACAGTAATTGGATTAATGATGAGATTTGAGATCTCTAGCCAACTTAGTTAATTTTATTGGGATATGTAATGTTAATTAAAGATTGATCCACATCATTTAATGTATGGGTAACCGTAATTAATGCATGGCTTCAAGATTTAATTAGAGAATACTTTGGAGAAGTAAATGTAATGCAAAGATGAGATGATCTGTTGGATCTGACCTAACCTAAGATCTATGATCTTGTTTAAGTGGAAAAAGATTTATCTAACCTAAAATAAAGAGGTATATGATAACCTCAAGGGGTTATTCATTTAGTATGCTGAAGGGTGTTGCTGAATGTGGAAGTACATGTGTGTATGCAAGAGGATTTCATGGTTGATTTATTGTTTGGCATAATCTAGTAGAGAAGGCTTAATACAGAAGCATAGAGTTGCATGTGTGATTGCTTGACAGATTTCCAAGAAGATTAGAAGGTTGAGATGACAATGCAGGCTATCCAGTAAGTTAACATCAGAGCTGTAATTGGATGTGAATTTGCAAAGTAAGTTGTATGTATCAGATCACAACTGCTAATTACTTTCTAACCATTATATCAGTTAAATCCTTTAACAAGGTTGACCTAACAGTCATTTGTATAAATCCTCTAACAAGGTGACATTCAGGTGGAATGTTCTAAGTCCTCTAACAAGGCCACTCCTGATAGGGTGATTAAATCCTTTAACCAAGTCACACCTAGCAGTGTGTTATTGTAACCTTTCACAGGGTTGGCTCCTCACAGGGCATCACTTCAGAAGAGTGAAAACTTGGTAGCATGTTACTGGTGGTTTTTCCCATATTGGGTTTCCATGTTAAATACTTGTGTCAACTTGTATGAATGCCAATTTTTTGCTTTACTTTTATGTTTTTACAAGCTAATTTCATTCGACAGTAAACTGCATGATTAAAGTTGTTGACTTATGCTACTGCTGCTGAGTAGATATGAAAATCAGAATGTTTTATTTTACTACATCTAGACCTAAGGATAATTGATTCACCCCTCCCCTCTCAGTTATTCTAAATTCATTCTAACACTCAGTTCTCCACTCTTTGATGATTCTCCTTCTTTAGTGGAAGACTGGTGCTCGGTATGTCCAAGTCTAGATGTGTCACTATTCCTTCTTGGTGATCTCATAAGTTCCTCAAAGTATCTCAATGCTTCATTTGGTTTCTTTATCCTCTCAATGATTTCTCTTTCAGATCTCAACTCATTTTTAGTTGATTGTTCTTTGATCTCAGATATGTGATTTCAATTTATTTTTTGTTTATCTCTTGATTTGCAAATACCAGTTGGTTGACCATGTCCAACTGATTTTTTTTGAGCTTCCGCACATCACTAGTCTTTTCATCGAGTATGGTAGCCATTTGTATCTTGTCTTCTTCTTCCATTGTCTTGTCTTCCTCAGCTTTCTTCTTTTGATCAATCACCTCACATAGTGTTATTGATTGAGTTTCTTGTTCTATCTTTAGACTTTTGACTTGTTCTTTCAGTTTTTTGTTCTTCTCCAATAGATTTTCAATGTATTCATTACTTTATTTTGAATCTTCATTGTCAAATAGACCTTTAGTGTCTTCTTCTTTATATATTATCTTTCATCTAAGTTGCTAATTCCTTCCTAGATTTTAAGGATTTCCTCAATTCTTCTCTTGTTGTCTCAAGCTGATGTAGTACCATCTGAATGTCAATCTTCTTATTCTCAATGACCTTTCCCAACTTATAAGCCTCCATTTCCAAGATCTTAACTCTCAAGTGGTTAGACTTATTTTAAGAGAACAATGCTCTGATACCAATTGGTGGAAGTCTAATATGGGAAAGTAGTAATTGAGAGGGGGGGTGAATTAGATCTATAAAACTTCTACCAATTCCAAACAAACTGTATCAACCATGTATTCATATACATAAACTAAAATTTTGTAAAGATTAACATATAATCATGAACACATAACACAAAGATTTTGGTAACCCAAAAACCCTTGAAGGTAAAATTAAGGTGGGAATGACACCCACAAATCTTCACTACTACAGTAATAAAGTGTGTTTGTTAGGGCTACAAAGTTTTGATCACTTATGATGATCTACCCTATGAGGGTTCTACCCTATTAAGACCTTTTAGACTTATACATCTACCTTGTTAAAGGATTTAAACTTACAACAAAGTAAGCACTGGGTTATGAAATTTACAAAGGCCTATTAGGACCACTTTGTTAAGAGATTTACCATGGTTCACTTGTTAGAATGTATCAGTACCTGGTCCTTTGGTCTGCACTAAAATGTTGATAACGGATCTCCTCTTTCCAACTCTTAACTAATCTCTCAATCTGATTTATCATTGTTCTACTCTTCACTGCTCTGCTCGGTCACTCTATCTGGTCAATGCTTCAGATATGCAAAACATGCATATACTTTTGATCTCTTCTCTTGACATCTACATCCAAACATACAATATTTATAAGCCTCATACGCTCAGATACATATGGATTAGGGTTTGAAGCATCCCATATATAGATCATCTAGATCAAGATCAATGATCTACATCCATTATCTTTTACCACTTAGGCATCCCTAATTTTGATTGGTTGCATGGCTTGCATAGGGATCCATGATCATAAAAATAACCCATAATTAATGCATTCAATATTTTTGCATGATCATTAAATTCTCCATAGAAGTCAGCCAAAATGGTTTACCTTGGTTTTTGTGCTATTCCAAACACATATACAAAAATTATTTTACTCGACATAACCAAACACTGGTGCTCGATCAATACTATCTTTCTAGGCATAAATGTATGTTGTCTCTCGACACTAAATCTTCTATGCAACTTGACAATCATTCTTCTTGGCATCCATTGAGTACTCGGCTACCTTTCACTTTCTTGGCAATATTTACTTCTTTGTCTTAGCCTTAGAAATATGGCTCGATCACAGTGATAACTGACCAACCTACCTTGATTATGACTAAATGTAGGACACTAATAGACAAAAATTCTTGGAGATCAACAATTTCCATTATCCATGTAAAGGTCAAAGAAGGATCTTCTCGTGAAATGTATATTTGTTGGACTACTAGATTTGTAGACAAGTGAGGATCTTGCTATTCATGTGCTAGCGATAAAAGACAAAATGTGTCAACAATAATTTGCACTGGAAGTTTCAATTTGACATGTGGATGTTTATAAAAGTAAGGAATATGCAACTCATTTGTCAAGTCTTAATTTGTTTTTGTTAAGATAGTTTGTGTTGATTAAGTTATTATGAAAGGGCACATCTGTTGTAAGTAGTTGTGGCCCAAGTCTATATAAGTGGACATATTTTATAATTACAAATTTTTTAAAAAAATACTCAATAGAACGGGAGAATTTTGAAAATCTAGACACTAAGTCTTATAAATTTCTGTAAACCTTATTTCAAATATTAATGATCAGGCAACTTTCTTTTGGATGTTCTCAGATAAGTTTTTAATTTACTGGTTCCTTTGTGATTTATATTTCCAATAAATATAAGTAACTTTGATTCTTTGTGCATAATACATTATTTGGTTATGTTTCAATTGGATCATCAGAATTATATGTGAGTTATTCCATATCTATTCTATTTTATTGGCCTCTTTATGTAATATTTAAGTTCAATAAAACTAATTGGAAGATTAATCAGTAATTGAAGGCATTAAAGATTAGGTTAGTTGACAAGGTCACCCCAATGGTAATTTTAAAAATTATCTCATAAAGGTTATGCATAAAATTTAATGAAATCATAGACTCTATAGCCCAACGAAAAAAGGCATTGATCACATTACTCAATATACACAAATTAATTTATAATTTTCAGGCATTTACACAATACATATATAAGAATTCATTTGTTCAGTTGAAAACAATTTAGTATCAAAAGCATTGTATAAACTAAATAATTTTATTTTCTTAAGATTATATTGCCAACTTAAGAGAACAATTGAAGAAACTGGACTATCTTCTATAAAAATCCTCCAACCAATAGATAAGTTAGAGGTATAGGGTTACCCACCTTGGTTCTGTATAGCCTAAAGTGTAGGAATTCAATCTTACTATTGAGTGAATTTGTTTGTTGGCCGAATCAAGTATATAATTTGATCACAAGGCTTGGCATACATCAATAATTTTCCAATCTATTTATTTGGGAATGAACACCTTCCATAATTGCCTACATGGTAATTACAAAAACTCGCATAGAACATGCAAGTTTATCCTTATTTTATCAAATTTTAAATAAAATAACATCATACCAAATCTAATTTTTCCTTGGCAATTTTCATAAAATAATTAGCAATTGTAAATGACATAATAATTAATGCATAACATATGCATTAATTAACTAACATAATTCTTTCTATTTCTAATATGTAAAATGAACACACTCGAGATGCATCACATGTCTAAACACAACAATTAAATATTATATCACAAGGTTCAGGAGTGGCTAGTTACATGGACTCATAGTTCCCTTCGTATCTTCCTCGCATACAATCACCAAGTCCCCCTTGTATGTCCTTGGTAAGGAAAAAAAACATAATGTAGGACTAGTTTTCAAAATCAACAAAGAGAAATTAGTCTAGCCACCAAAGTTCAAGATAAGAGAAATCAAGTTATCAATTTCAATAGTAAATAAGAAAAATTTAACGATTCAACACTAAATAAATAAAATATAAAATAAATCTCACAAGTATAAACTATGTAGAAAAGATCAAATAAGTTGTTAGTCCACACAATCAAAGATAATAACATGTGACATCATTGTGTGACTAGGATTTAGCCACTTGAAGAGGAAGAGGACCATTTTTCCTGATACATAGATAACTAGTTTGCACAATTCATGAGACAAACATAGACCATCACCAAAAGAGATATAGACCAAAAAAAAATACTCAATTCATTTTTATATACTATAGAACACCTAGTCAAATAGTTATCCTATTCATTTAAGCATTAGAAATATTTTTACTTCAAAGTAATATTTGCTAATAATCATCAATGCATGCATATACACTCAAATGTAGTAAGATGATACAAGCATCTAAAACTACATATGAAGGAAACACAAAACAAATTAGAGAAGTTCTAGGAAGATACCTCCAATGGTTCTTTCAACATACAAAAAAGGGATAACTATTCTATGAAAAAATCAAGAGGATAAGAAAGTACTATATGAACACATAATGGTCTCATCAAGTTCCCAGTGTAGAACATGACTTTGATACTAGATGTAACACACCGCCAGGGAACCTGAGAAGGTAACATTAAACTTCTAAGAAATATGGCACAATTTTTTTTCAATTTCATCAAAAAAAGAGAAGCATGCATTTAATTTAAATGCCAAAACATTAGATATAAAATAAAAATCCCTACCTATAAGTTTAGTAATTGGGTAATGAATTGGAAATCTATAGTGTGCCAATGCCAGTCAAAAGCTCCTCTAGCAAAAATTTCTTCCTGGCACAAAGGGTAACTGCATCCGAATTATCAAATCAATTCTCCTCAAAAATCTCTAATCCAAAAAGAGCACCCCCGATTCTCCCTCTCTAAAAAAAATAGACATAGCCACTCCTAGGCTACCTGAAGAAAGGTAGAAGAAAACTCTTCAACTCTACACTATCTGTTTCCCAGATATTGTTGAAGAGGTTGTTGGAATAATGGAATGGTGTGTACTGAGATGGGAGGGGTGAATCAATACCCTTAAATTTTTGTATCAAATAACCTTATTAATCTTTTCTTTCATTACTGACCATTAATTCTTTTCTACCTTATGCATGTAATATGAAAACATAAATGTAATTGCATGTAAAAAATCATAGAAACATTCATGAAACTTAGTTACATATGACACAAGAATTGGTAATGCAGAAAACCCATGTTAGAAGGTTAAAACTATGGTGGGGATGAAACCCACAAAGCTTCACTATCTACAGAATGGAAGGTGTTGGTTAAGGCTACAAGTGTGATCACTTCTGATGATCTTACCCTGTTAGGAGTAATATGTTATACTTGTTAGGTCTACTCGATTAAGAAATTTTAGCAATACTGTTAAGTGTGCACTTGGTTAAGAGATTTAAAATAAGACTGTTAAGTCCACCTTCTTGAAGGATTTCTTATATTTTCTACAATTGTTAGAGAGTAGAAAAAAATACTTATGACCTGATGGATTGCAATATTTAATTTCTGAATATAGATCCTTTAAGTTCACAAAATTTTGTATCACCTAATTGTGATGGATAATACCTTTGTTCTGCTCGGTAGCCTTGAATCTAGTTCTTCATAATTGAATTCTTTCTTTTGTGTCCTACATGAAACTCTATGTCTGATCCATAGATGTCTTCTTCAGCTACAATAATCTGGTTCTTGATTGATTATACACCTATATATACAAAGTTTTTGACCTAATTAGGTTTCACACATTACAAGAAAAACCCTATGATCAAAGGTTTACAACTTGACCTTGATCTCCTAGTTTGCATGTTTACAATCAGTTAAACCGATTAAAACTATTACTTATGCTTTTCTTGATCCTCAAGAAATGGTTTTACAACTAAGCATAAATGATGCGAAGTGGGCAAATCAAAGCCTCTAGATGACCCAAATAGGGCAATGTACCCCAAACTCCTTGATTGTAGGCTAAAGTGCATACATAAGGATATACACCTAGGGCATCATTGTAACTCCATATCCCTACATTTTGGAGAACCTATCTTGCAAAATCTTAAAGAGAACCATATAAACAAAATTTCCACTGAGGGTTATTGAATTCCCATGGTGGAAAGGTGAAATACACTCAATTCTCTCCTAAACCCTAATTTAGGGCCTACAAACCAGGCAGTGAGTTTGTAAAATTGATAACTTTCAAACAAAGATTGATCAACACATGAGACCAAAAGAAAATGAAAGAAGATTCACAACACTAACCCTTGGTGTCAGAATTTCATGTCCACACCCCAAAATTGGCACCTAATATTCGAATCAATTTTGTTGCATTCCTCCAATTTTCTCATCTTTGAAGTCCTATTGTATTAGGCAAATTATTCTCCTGATTGACTTTAATTGACTGAGTTTCAAATGTAGAAAACCCAAATTTGCATATATCTAACATTATATTTAATTCCTAAATTCTCAATGTTTGTTAGCTAAAAAACCCCTAAGATTAATTGATTTAATCTTAAAGTCTTAAGTGCTTTTAATTAAATCAATTCCACCCCTTTTGGCTAATATACATAAAAGGAATTGAAAGGTTATTTAATTATTGGATGAATTATCCTTAAAAAGGAATTCCATAATTCCATGTGAAAGGACACTCAAGTGGCAATAATTCACCCTTTTATTTAAATAATCTTTGCATTTTTGTCTCAAATGGAAATGAAGAGGCTACCATTTCTTTTCAAGAAACTCTTCACCCTCTTTCCATGGTTTTATATAAATTGGACCTCTTTTTCTTCATTAGTGAGGATAATTTTGGAGAGCACCAAATCTATAGTCAATTTGCATTTGATTTCTTTCATGCTTTAAGCTTAAAATTTGCATAATTAGGCTAATTTCAATTAGAATTGAAGATGTATTGCTCTTATTTATGATTCATTCATATATCTAACATTTCAATTTGATTCTTTCAAATCTTTCTAGATTAATGGAAAGTTCAATTCTAGTTTAAAAGCAATCTCTTTTCTAGATTAAAAGCATTTGAATTCCTAGAATAAGATTATTTGCTTTTCCTAGATTAATTGCATTTTGTTTCCATAGATTAGTTGCAATTCAATTCTAGATCAATCATCTCTCAATTCATAGATTAATTGCATCTCTGTTCATAGACTAGTTGCAATTTCAATTTCATAGAGTAATAGCAAATTGGTCTTTTCTTACATTCTAGAAATCCTCCATATTAGCAATGGTCAGGTTGTTGGCTCTTGTTTTGAGGGTAAACTCAACATCCCCAACTGATTAGGAGGCAACAAGTCGCTTCAATCAAGTTTGCAAGGTGAACAATTCATGTTCATTTTTGTGAATTGAACAATTGTATAATGACGATGTTGTGTTTGTACCAAATTCAGAGGTCCACATTCAACAGATAACATTTTGGCACCCACCGTGGGGCAAAAAAAATGAAATCTGGCCTCATTTTCAAATTTCTTGACTGTATTTTTTGAGCTCTGCCATACGTCCATACTGCACTGGTATGGAGTCTCATTCAAAGTTTTGCATTGAGCCACATGAATTTTTTCTCCCAATAGCACTCTCTTGTGTGAGAAAATAGAAAGCTCGCATGCGTTGAAGTACTTTCTCGCGTGCGTCGAAGCACTTTCTCGTGCAAACTTTGACAGACAGACATTTAAAACCCAAAATTTTTAATTTTCTATTTCTCTATTCTGACATCTGGTTCTACTCTAATTTTTCTATTTCTGGTTTTTTACTGCAGCATAACAGTGGTTTGCAGGTTCACTTGCCAAAGATCAAAACTTTCTAACGGTTTACTTGCAGGACGATAGTCAAAAGCATAATTAAAATGTCATGTTTGTTTACTATTTTTCATTCACATAGTCTAAATAGGGCTTTGTTAAGATTTCGTAAGGATCCCAACAGAAAATTAGGGTAATAGGCTCTTCATTACATGGAAGTGATGCCCATGGATGAAACTGAGACCCAGATGTTGCTAGCATGATGGATACTTGGGGAAGCAAAGAAAGATAAGTGAATCTTTAACACTTCTACTTGTTAGGGGATTATGCTCTTCTCTCTTTGAGAGAATCAGAAACCCAAAGACTTGTGGACTTGGTGGAGTGAAACTATATTAGTGATGAACATGCTTGATGTGTTTGGGTGAGGTGCAAAGGTAGAGAAGTATGCTCTTCTCTCATTGAGAGAATCAAAAAATCAAACCCTTGAATCCAAACCAAGTTGAGTCACCTTTAGAGGGCCTACCAAAAGTTGAACCTCCGAGAATGACCCAAGTGAGTACACACCTTTCACCTAAAATTCTACCTCACTCTAATAAAGTCTACTTTGTTGTAGTCTAAAGGCTCCAAAGCCATAGTAATTTCTTTCTCATTGATTTTGACTATCATCATGAGAAATCCGTGTTTGTCATACTGAGCGGTGCCGCTCCTAGCCTTGCTTGCAAGGGTGTGTGACTTACAAGTGTTGGTGTGGCTATGAGGCCCTAGCTCTATATCAGAGGCACTAGAGGTTATTGTGAATGGAAGCCTATTAAACACTCTCTTAGTTCGATGCCTACCCGGTTCACCTTTGAAAGGAGACATAATCTGTGCGCAGGGAGACGGAAGAATCTCTCCCCTAGATTCTTGACATAGGTATGCACCTGGATGTTTGAAGTGGTATATGATGTTGGCCCTTGTTTAAGAGTAACCTTCAAACACATATACTTAGTCCTTGGAAACACCAAAAACATAGGTGCTCTTTTGAGGGTGACACTACTGTGTGAGGTGCATGCATACGCATAAGATAGCGGGGCACAGATTTTGTCTTCTAAACCAATTTTCTTTGTAGGGATAATTGAGTGTTTATTCTTGAGTCTTAAACTATCCATACTATCATTAAACAAACACTCCCATGTTTCTACCAAGTTGCTTTGTGCTTGGTGGAATTGTTCTCGACTACTGTTTGCATCACTACTTGATTGACACTTCATGTTTTTAAATGAGTACTTGTCACCTTGAAACAAAGATTGCTGATTTATATCATCTTAAAACTATCCTAAGCCTAGAAATCTTGTTAGAGAACAGCTCCCACTATGTCTCAAAATCTGGTCTTTACCTTGAAAACTAAGTTTGTTTATCTGCCTTATCTGCCTCTTGTCTGGGATTTGATTGCTTGTTCCTTCATTGTACGTAGACTAAAACTAGTTTTTTCAAGTTGCAAACTGACTGATTCATACTCAAACTTGTCTTGTCTCTTTGTCTCCATCCTATTTTCTTGTTTTTTGTACCTTGCAACACAATAGTCATATCTCGGCTGTTCTAGACATACCTCTGACGATTCATGTCGGGTGCATCTCACACCTTGGCTATTCTAGCCGATTACCTCATCTTTTTTGATACCTTTAGAGATAGAGTTCTGAGTCATATCTTAAGTTTCCTCTTGTATCAGCTTTTTCAATGCCTATTATGACTAGGAGCAGTAATATCTTTCCTATACGCAATTCTAGAGTAGGTAGAGGTAAACCTCGCAATCAAGGAAAAGGTCATTCTGAACCTGTTATTCAATTAGATAATCAAGAGGGATCATCACGTTCCTCTTCCCCATTCAGTGTAGACCCAACTCCAAATCCAAAGTCAGTGCTTCAGTTTTTTTCTAATCCATTGTTTCAAGATCAGTGTAATCCATTTCTCTCAAGCCATCAAGGCTACAAGAAGTCATCTATTTGGGTCAATCCTATTAATGACCCTCACTGCCTTAGCAATCCATTCCAAAATTTCAATCCTTTTGATTTGCCGAAGAGCACATCAGCTATGAGTTCTCACTCTCATACTAAAGGAGTGCATACGAAACAATCTCATGTTAACAACATGATGTCTCCTTTTGATTACACACAAGGTCATGACCAATCTCAACATGAACAAGGTCAAGAGCAACACCAGGGTCAAGACCAAACTCAGAGCATTTATGAAATTCTTGGAAATGAAGATGACCCTATCACTCAAAATGATATAGACACAGAAAAATCTAATAAAGCTCTTGTTAAAATGATGGAGAAACTCCTTGCAGAAGACAAAGAAAAATACTTTCTAGTTTTAGCGAATCAAGGAGTCAAATTACCCGCAAACTTCCAAGTGGAAATGCTTGTCACTAAAGAAGAGGAAACTAAAACCTCCAAATTGCATAAGATAATTCAAGACATGCAAGGTAAAATCAGCCAACTTATGAAAGATAAGGTTAAACCTACACAACAGTTCACAATTGAAAGTATATGTCCTTTTCTGTTTGATAAGAGTATTGTTATGCAACCTTTTCCCAAAGGTGTAGAGCTCCCAAAATATGACAAGTATCTAGGTACCACTGATCCCCAGGATCATTTAAGAGAATTCAATGCCTTGTCAATGGAGTTTATACATGATCAAATGTATTTGATGTATCTTTTTCCATGAAGTTTGGGTGGACCCGCTATTGAATGGTTCTCACAATTACCCACTGGCATCAAAACTTTTGACGAGATTGCCAATCTTTTTATGCAACACTATTCTCATAATATTCAACATCCTATCAACATAAGGGATCTTTGCAACCTTAAACAAAAGCAAGGGGAACCATTCTTGATGTTTCTCCAAAGATGTAGATAACTTTGCACAAATTACCCTCGCAAAATACCTGAGTCTGAGAAACTTGACATATTCTTGGATAATCTCACCCCTGACTTCGGGTATCAAGTCCAACTTCAGGGTCCCCTTAACTTTGATAATATGATAAAATAGGCTATGAGAATAGAATCATTCATTGTTAAAAAAAGGCAAATTGACCTTGTATAAAGATAACAAGAAAAATTCCTCATCGTCCAACAAAGACAAAGGTAAATTTGTCAACAAAAATAGAGATGTTGTGAAAGATGGGGTGGTCGATAACATGAATTCAACTTCTTTGAAACCGGTCTTTAATCTCACCTTAGGTATACAAGCAACCAAAGCTGTTGAAAAGGCTGCAACCAATGCTTAATAGCCTTCTAAATTTTATGGCAGCAAACCTTGGGTAGCACGACCCAAGCATGAATTTACCTCTCTAGGTGAACCGCTTGATGTGGTTTTCCAAAACTTTGGTGCAAAATAAGATTCTTGCTCCTTAGGAGAAATGTTTATATGATCCACAACCAAGACCTCATCGATGGAATGAGAATGGTTACTGTGATTACCATCAAAATAAAGGTCACAAGACTGCTAGTTGTCTCCAATTACAACATAAAGTTCAAGATTTGATTGATAACTAGGTTATCATTGTGGAGAATCATAACAAGAATTTGGATCATCAAGCATTCAAAGATCCCTTTCCTCATCATGAGAAAGGTTAATCCTCCAATTCTTAGAATAATAATGCCAAATTCAATTACATAAATACCACTTACGATAATGTGATCAACATGATTGAATCAGTGGAAGTGGAATATTGCAATATGTTTACCAGCAAGGGAAGTGGGAATGTTTCTAAACCCAGAATCATGTTTGTCTTGAGAGGCCCTATGTCTCGATTATCTGAATCTGAAACATCTTGAGATTGTGTGAACATTTTTACTAGGTCTAACGCTAGAATCTCTATCAAGGGTCCCAACCCTCCCACTGCTACGTCCATGCCAAAACAAACTATGGATAAGACTGTTGTTGGTTCTACCAACAAGACCATGATGGTAGTCCCTATGCCTCCTGCTGCTGGTTATAGCATTCTTGACCAGCTTCAAAGGACCAATGCTAATATAACTATTTTTGAGCTATTGAAAATCTTGCCTGCTCATAGGCAGATTCTGGACAAGGCACTCACTGAAGCTAATGTCCCCAAATATATCAACTTGGATCAGTTTCAATCCATGGTGGGTCATTTGACCTCACCACATTATTTATCCTTCTCTGAAGAAGATGATCACTCAATTAGTCACCTGCACAATGCTCCCCTACACATAGAAGTCATGATAGGCAAACAACTAGTCTATTGCGTGCTCATTGATAATGGTGCTGGTATTAATATTTACTCCACTCATTTTCTTGCTCAACTAGGCTATGGTGAGGATTGCATAGATTCTCGCAAGAGAATTACCATAAAATCTCATGATGAAGAAGAGAAAACATCTAAAGGTCTAGTTGTGTTACCCATTCGGGTTGGCCTAGTTGAAAGAGACATCATATGTCAGGTGCTAGGCCTTCCTCTTGTGTATAACATTTTTCTAGGAAGACCATGGATCCACAAGATGCAAGTGGTTCCTTCTACATACCATCAGTGTATCAAGTTTTCTTTTCAACGCGTAGAGGTGAACGTCCCCGCTAGCATGGGTTCTTCTTGTAATGCTCTCACTCAATCAGCTGCTAGTCTTATTCCAACTAATAGAGAATACATAGAACTCTGTGATTCCAAGCTCAAAGACATGGAACGGATGCTAAAAATCATAGATATAGGCATGGGGGATATCAAATGGAACCCATGCTGTCATTAGTGGCTCTACCTCTGTCTCCTCGATCTTATGGGAGACCTTCTAAGCACAACAAATCTTTTGTTACCCCTGAGGTAGTTTATGAGTGTACATTTGTACGGTCTAATACACCATTAGAAGATGAAGACAAGGAAAGAGCTATCAAGGCTTGGCTTTGTAAAGGAAAGAACACAGTTGAACAAACTGCCCCGGTTGGTGAATTAAATCCTAACAGTGAGGGTTTTAAGATTATGAAACATTTTGGGTACAAAGGAAGTGGCCTGATAGGTGTGAATGGAAAAGGGTTAGTGGAACCTATCCAAGCTATAGGTCAAAAGACAAAAGATACCACTGTTTAGGTTTCAAAAAGGTCTCGTTTCATCTAGGGATCAATAAATTTGTGCCAAAAGTAGAGCCTACACTAGAACCTAAGGGTACAACTACAGTCGACACTATACAAGATAGCTCGGATGAGGATTGCTTTCCTTATCCCATCCCTCCAGACCTAGCAGCATTCTTTGCTGAGCCAGATAAGTTTTTGCCACATACCTGTACTGCTAAAACTAATAGTGATTCTCATCAAACCACTCCATTTGAGGCACTAACTTTTGAGAAATGGAAAGATTTACAAGATCCTAACTTCAAAGGAGAAGAGTACATACCACCAAAATTTCAAGAACGGTGGACACAAGAATAGACTAGTATTACAAGAACTCAAAAACCTTCATGATGCAAGCACCCAAGTCAAAGTTTTGATATAGACTCTCATTAGTATGAGTTCAATAGTTTGTCAGCGGGATCTTATGAAAGAATTCTCAACATAAGTGAGGGGTCTAGTAAAAACCCTAATGAGTCTGAGTCTATAGGTGTTGACATTTCTTCTACTTCGGTCATTAGGAATCAAAAGGATTCAAACACACCTTTGGATGAGATCAATTTAGCTCTTAGCTTGCTAGTTAATGCTTTTGATGGCCATACTCTGAACGCACTTGAACCTGTCACATCTCTTTCCCTCCAACATCCTAAATTAATAGACTGGAATTCCCCTTCTTCATCTAGTGAAGTCCTTACATTCCATAATGATTACACTTTAGCCTTCTACCTTCATGCTGTTGAGCCTGTAATGTCCTCCACTAGTGAAGAAAGTGTCAACATGACCAAGGCTGACATCAAGTACCTTAGTCAAAAAATTAAAAGAAGAAAAAATAAGTGCTTTGATGGTGAAAACCATGTTGTGGAAGTATCAAAGAAAAAAAAAGTAAAAATAAAACACATACCCAAAAGTGAAAACCTCTCTGAGGTGCCTGAGGGTGAGGTACTTGATGCGCTTCTGAGTCACTTCCAGGAATGCTCATCAGTGTTAATTTAACCAACTCAACTAATAAATCTGTGGATAGAAGAGCATCCACATATCATTCACATGGCCAAGTCATTATCTACAAAGGAACTTAAGGAATTTATAGAATTTTTCCAAGAGAAAATGATAAATTTTGCATGGACATATTCTGACATGCTGGGTGTGGATCCTGATCTCATTTTGCATCACTTATCAATAGCTCTATGTGTGAAACCTGTCAAACAAAAACTTAGAAAGATGCATCCGCATGTAGCTTTATTGATCAAGGTAGAATTGGAAAAACTTCTGAAAGTTGGGTTCATCTGAGAAATTGATTATGCAGAGTGGATTTCTAATATAGTCCCAGTGACTAAACATGACAAATCTATTAAGGTCTACACAAAATTTAGAGATTTAAATTTGGCATGTCCTAAGGATGATTTTCCACTTCCTAATATTGACATGATCGTGGATATGATAGCGGGATATGAGATGTATTCATTAATGGACGGCTTCTCTGGCTATAATTAGATCAAAATTGTGCCAGAGGACCAAGAGAAAACAACTTTTACTTGTGCATGGGGTACATTCTGTTGGAATGTTATGCCCTTTGGTTTAAAGAGTGTTGGGGCTACTTATCAGAGAGTTGTTACTACAATATTTCATGACGTGATGCATAGGACAATGGAGGACTACATGGATGACACACTTTCCAAAAGTATGGATAGAAAGACACATTTCACTGATCTAGGTCCTATACTAGATCATATGGAGAAATTCAGATTGTGTCTAAACCCTAAGAAATGTGCATTTGGGGTTACTTATGGAAAATTACTTGGCTACATCATCTCGGAAAAAGGGATTGAGGTGGATCCAGAAAAGGTACAAGCTATAATGGAAATGCCACCACCCTGTAATATCAAACAAATTAGAGGTCTCCAAGGTTGGCTCCAATCTATCAAGCGGTTTATCTTTCAATTAGCTGACAAGTCACAACCTTTCACCAAAACTCTGCATAAAGGTGTGACTTATGACTAGAACAAAGAGTGTGAACAAGGGTTTTAATAGATTAAATAGTATCTAGCTAATCCACCCATACTGATGCCTCCTATTTAGGGGAAGCCTTTGATCTTGTATATTTCAGCAACAGAGACATCCTTGGGTACTCTCTTGGCCCAAGAGGATCCAAATCATAAAGAAAGAGCCATTTACTACATCAACAGAATGTTGGTCTCTTACAAAATGAATTATTCAGTAATTTAGAAGGCTTGCTTAGCAGTAGTGTTTGCTTCCTAGAAGCTATGACACTATATGTTGGCTCACACCACAAGGCTAATCACAAAGATTGATCCATTGAAATACTTACTTAGTAAAGCTACCCTCACAGGTAGAGTAGCTAAATGGGTCATGCTCCTTAGTGAGTTTGATATTATATATGTTGAGAGAAAAGCTATCAAAGGACAGGTCATTATGAATCAATTGGCTAAAGCACTTCTTATAGATCACCAACCATTAAAGATGGAATTCCTATATGAGTCCATTATGCTTCTCATGCATCAAACATGGACAGTAATCTTTGATGGTTCGTTCACCCAACAGGGGTCAGGAGCTAGAATTTTGTTTATCACACCTCAGTGGTACTCCTTACTGAGGGCATATAAAATGATGTTTCCTTGTACCAATAATATTTTCGAGTATGAAGCTCTGATCAATGGACTCAAGATTTCTATTGAATGGCGAGTAGATGAACTAAAAGTCTTTGGAGACTCACAACTGGTTATCAATCAAGTCAACAACACTTATCAAACCAAAGATGAAAAGTTGGTACCCTATAAAAGGATGGTTGAGAGCCTTAAGAATTACTTTGCAAATGTCACTTTTCAGCAAATTCCCCGACCAGATAATAAAGCGGTTGATGCTATGGCTACTCTGGCCTCTATGTTACAAATGCTAAAGAATTATTTTAGGTACGAGTTCCTAGTGGAGACATTATGCTACCCTGCCTATGACTCTCTTGACTCCTAGATGGTCTGTTAAGTAATTGGACATGATTCATCTTGCTACCACCACATATACTTCTATCTCCATAACCAAACTATCCCTGACACATATACTAGAAATGAAAAATTCCATCTAATCCATAGTTCTTCACGATACATCATCGTAGCAAACAACTTGTATATACGGGGTCTAGACGGTACCTTCCTTAGGTGTCTAGAACTTGATGAGTCTAAACACGCGTTAGAAGAGGTACATGAAGGCATTTGTGGTTCTCACTCAAATGGTCTGACACTAGCTCGTAAGCTTATTAGAGCTGGTTATTATTGGCCCGATATGGAGAAGGAAGCTACGCAGTTTTCCAAGTCTTGCAAGCAATGTCAACTCCATGGTAACTTGAATCACGCTCCAGCTAAGGAGCTCATTCCATATATCACCTTTTGGCCATTTCAACAGTGGGCTTTCAACTTAGTAGGTTAGATATATCTGTCTTTCTCAAGAGGACACAAGTACATCATCACTGCTACAGATTATTATACTAAATGGGTTGAGGCAGTACCTCTCAGTGTAGCTGATGGAAAATCTATAGCTATGTTCATACTAAACTATATTATTTGTAGATATGGTGTACCTTCCTCTATTATCACTGACAATGGAGGACAATTCAAGAATAAAGATCTGACAAATTTATGCACTAAGTTCAAAATCATTCAACATTGGTCATCTATTTACTATCCTCAAGGTAATGGGAAAGTTGAAGCTTCCAATAAAACAATTCTCAAGATGTTGCACCGTACAGTACACAAGTCTAGATGGGATTGGCACCTCCAGATTAATCAGGATTTATGGGCCTATTGCACCAGTATAAGAATGCCAATAGGGGACATGCCCTTTGCTTTGGTCTATGGTGCAGATGTTGTACTGACTATTGAGGTCGAGATTTCGACATTACAAGTCTCTTTGAAAGGCCTCATTACAGATGATGACATTAGAATATGTCTGCTTCAAGAGCTTGAGTTACTGGATGAATGTTGGAAGATGGTGTTTGATCATCTTAGAGAATATCAAAAGAGGATATCAAAGAACTATAATAAGAAATTTAGACCAAGAGACTTTCAAACAGGTGATCTTGTCCTGAGAGAGAATCCTAAAAATCAGCAACAGCAGACTCAAAAAGGGAAGTTTGAGCCGAACTAGCTTGGTCCTTATATTATTACTGTAGTATTTGGGTCTAGTGCTTATCAACTCTCCACTATAGAAGGTGAACCACTCAAAGTGCCCATCAACGCTCTTCACTTGAAGAAATTCTATAGTTGAGATATCTTTTGTATGCTCATGTACATACTTTATTTCTAAAAAAATCCTAAAAATTGTAAAATGTCCTAAAAAAAATTATCATCTTAGTGAAAACCTGGAAAATAGGTGCTTTGATGTATCTATTATCCTGGTGAAAACCTAGTAAATAGGCGCCTTGATAATATCAAAAAAAATGAAAAATACAAAATACAAAAAAATTGAAAAAAAAAAAAAGAAAAAGAAAAAAAAATTGAAAAATTGAAAATACAAAAAAAAAAGAAAAAGAGAAAAATGTGCCATTGATGAAAACCTGGTAAACAGGCGTCATGGTAGAAAAAATAGAATTTCTACCAAGATGGTGAAAACCTGGTAAATAGGCACCTCTTGTTCTACAATGCTTTATCTATCGCAGCATATCTTGGCTTTCTCGCAGTTGCTTCGGCTCACTTTTCTGCTTCAGTTTGCTTTCTTGCTTTAGTTTTCTTTCCTTCTTTAGTTCACTTTCTTGCTTTAGTGTGCTCATGCTTTTGCTTTCAGTCATCTTCAAGATTTTTCTTGACCTCACATTGATTGAAACTGGTCACACTTAGGGGCATGTTCCTGGTCTAGGGGGGATTGTCTTATCTTTTGGAGTCTTTCTCCTCTTGCATCAGTCACCAGTGGATCTCACTGCATCTACCTACGGATGCCTCATAGCACTTCACCTCTTATTGAGACTCTCTTTTGCATCATTCACTAGTGGATCTCACTGATTTTTCCTACTGATGCTTCGATCTTGTTATCGATATTTATGCTTGAGAATCTTTTGTGACAGTCACTAGTGGTTCTCACTGAGTCTGCCTACTGCCGCTACATTGATGAGGTTTCTCGCATCATCTCGCTATCTATTTTTTTAGCTTTGATCCATTCGTCACTTGGGGGCATGGATCCCCACTTCGATCACTCTTCAGTTTACACTTGAGTCAGTAATCTTGTCAAAGGACAACTTTCTACTGGCACAAACTAGTGTTTCTCAACACCTTAATCAAACAATGTTTTTCAACACTCTCTTTGGACGCATCTATGTTTTTCAACACACTTCTAATATCTCACAATGTAAAAATCCCTTTATAGAAATCAAATGCATTGCACTCACAAGCACATTGGTGTTTTTCAACACCCTAAACATAGACACATTCGTAATCCTTGAAACATGTTGAGATATGATTGACTCTTTCTTGGTATGCTGTCTAAATTTCATTGATATTTTCTTTGTCTACTTCTTGTTGGTGTGATTTTGATGATCCGACAACATCAAATAAATAGGGTGTATGTGATAAGAGCTTTTGCATTAACACATCCCTCGATCTTGTTTATTTGTACGCCAAGGGGAGGTCAGAATTATCTCCTTGACTGTTATTGTTGTGTTTGTTTACTTGTGAATTGTTACTATATCAAGCTGGAAACAATGTTCAGGTCACCTTGGCTTTTGTGCCTTGGTGCTTATGTTCATTTCCTATATTTTATCCAATGAAAGTCGTATTCATATTCTTATGGTTGCAGTGGCACCAGTAAGGATTGTATTGACTCCGATGATCCAAAAGCACCTGATGATGATAAATACGTTGAGTCCAACAACCAAAGTCCTAGGATTGCATTTAGCTTAGGCTTGCACTTGCATTATAGGCTTGCATTCGCATTTTAGGCTTGCATCATGGTAGTTTTGGTTCTCTCTTCATTTGTCTTCTCATTCTTCAAAGGTTCTCATCTTTCATCATGGTTTCTTCTCGACTGCATGAGTGTCCGGTCCTTGTTCTCAATCTTCATGCATGTCCTTTTGGTTAGTACCTATTGTATATTGCAAATATCCTACATGAGATGATTAGTACCATTGCATTGATTGCATTAAATTCATTTCCAAGAAGTGCATTTCCATACATTCATTTGCATACATATATCCATAAACATGTGCATCCATTATAAGCATAAATCAAATCATACATAGCATTTATCCATATAACATCTATCATTGCATTTTCATACATCAATAAAACATGTGCATAAACATTTACATATTCATCCATTGCATACATTTATAATCCATACATCTAATAATATAGGAAATCATCTCATAAAACATACACATTTAAAGCAATATATACACATGTATAATGATGCCAAAAATTGAGCTCATATATATATATATATATATCAGTCTGTATGTACAAGGGTGCTACTCAGGCACAATAGGTCAAAATGGTGGTACAATATACATCATAATCTAACCACCTGGAGGAGGTGAAAGGGGTGGCATACCCTGCTACTGAGGAGGAGGACCTCATGGAGGTGGTCCCGGTGGAACGATCCGTGCACCCACATACTTCGTGAAAGGAAAAATTTGATTCGCTGCCTCAGGTACTGCAATAGTATACATGGCATAATAGTAAGAAGCCTGAGAAATCTCATATCTAGTCTCCAACTGTGATCGAGCTAGTGAATATCGCAACTCCTCGATCTCCCAGTCTCGCTCAAATATTTGTGTATCCCTGATGATCACCTATGTGTGGAGGTCATCACGCTCTCTCTGTGTCTGACAGGCTCTCTCCCTGACTCTCCAGAGAGCCTCCTATAACTATGCTACCTATCCACCTACTGGAGGATCAGTCAGAATAGCATCAGCCATCACTGTATCACCCCCCTGCTCTACAGCCCTATCCTGGCTGCCACTAGGCCCAGCACCTGCATCTAATCCCATGGATCTCACAGGGATATCTGTCTGAACTGTACAGGGCCGTATGAACCTATCCTGCTACTATACAATTGGCTACTATGGCTATTGATCCTAAGGCTACTATCCCAGAGGAGGAACCTGTTGTGCCTGCTATTGTGGTAGTGGCTACACCACCTGAGGAATCTGACCAACTGGAGATGTAAATCTAGGAAATGGATGAGCTAAAAGGTGATCTCTGTATGTAGGTGTCACACCTGCATTCGTCACTGCTGCCATATAATCCCACCGGGCTAGTGGTACTTGGGCATCTATCATGCTGCGCCCCCTATCAAGCTGCCTCTGCCAACCCTTTTTCATCTCATCAACAAATCGGGCATATGTACAATACTCGAGAGACACGTCCTATGGCCTCCCAAACTGGCGCAATACGCACGTGAGTAAGAAGTGTTCAATCATTGTAATGGTATGTCCTATCAGAGGACACAAGAAGAACATGTATGCCAGCTCATGACTACCATCATCCCAAACCTCAGTGGCTGCCCAAGGTTGCCATATGACTGCAGCCATATCATCAATTTACGCTCTCCACTGCTTAGTCTTACCCATCGCAGGCTAGGTCATCAAACCAATGTATCTATATATATACGGCTCTAATGGCTACCGTGTATCATGAAAAATTAGCCTACACATGGGAAGGTGCTCGTAGGCCCAGATTTGTAACATGACGACTCCTGCCGCTATAGTACGAGCACACCAATACATGCATCTCATGATACATCTGTGCGAGCATGCACTTGCCCCATCCAAAAGTGACTACAGGAACATCCAGCATCTTCTAGAGCATAACGCCCCAGCCACACTCCAAACCGTGCAAACCATGATCAGGAACCAGGTGATAGCTCAAAAACAATGCAAGAACAAGTGTAAGGGATAATCTTGGCCATAAGTCTGTATCAAATCCTCCCAGGAGATGGCCTAGCCCATCACCAAATCATTCTAGAAAATGGCTCTCAAAGCCTGTGTACCATCTCTCGGCTACATGTAATACTCTACACGAGCTCCATGGAACGACACTCTCAAAATATGGTATACATCCTCCAGAGTCACCGTCATCTCTCCTTGTGGAAAATGGAAAGTATTCGTCTCTGAATGGAAATTCTCAAATAGGGCTCCAAGTAGTCCGTGATTCACCCAAATATCAGGTACATCACACAAATATGTCAATCCTAGCCCATCAATGTGGGCCCCATCAGCATCTGATAATCTCTATACTAATTCACCCATGATAGGATGATGGGATCTAAAACCGATGTCTAGGAGATCGACCTGCAAAGCAAGGGACAAAATTGGATCAGTACCTCAACAATGATGATTTTCAAAGCAAAAGACAAAAATTGCAGCTATGGACCTATTCTATACACAAGATCAACAATTTGACTCTGTGACACAAGAAAAATGACAATTTTTTATTTTTTCCAGTTTCCCATCTGAGAAAACTCTTTTCTCGCGCGAGGAAACTCTTGTCCCGCGTGAGATTTTTGACTTGCGTGAGGTGGGATGTGTTCTTGCATGAGATTATAGGAATCTCGCATGGCACATGCACACTCTTCACATGAGCACTGGGGAGGGGCCCGCGCACGGAATCCCCAACCCGTGTGAGGATTCAGATTCCTCGCACGAAAGGCGATTAGGCCCAGTGCGAGGAAACTGTTTCCTTGCGCGAGATTTGATGGGACAAGGTTTAAATAGCCTAAAAACACACTAACGCTAAAAAATTGATAAATTTTTTGTAGAAATACAAGATCAAGTTATGAGTACTCATAGGTGCGTCATACTCTGCTGGTCAATTGTGCCGTCAAGAGCGCTCAAATTGATGTGTGTGCACGGGAATGCTATCAATGTCAGCTGGAGCTCTTGCCATCGCTAAAGTCAAAGGTGAATAATGATTTGAAAATGACCCCTTTGGGCCTTATATAGCCTTTGACCTAATTTTTCAAAGTGCTCCATTTTCTGTGAAATTTGCACCCTTGGCTAAATGGACCGTTCTGAATCCATTTTCGTGATCGAAATTGAAATCTGACACTCCTAAGTAGCTCAAAATCGCATTTTAAAATTTTGGGACCGATGTGATCGGACACTTGTGCAGTCTATTTTCTGATGTTGCTTTCTTGTTAGGATTATCTCTTGTCATCATTTTCTCAGATTCTGCAATCTTTTCATCAAAGTCAATTCTGGTCAACTATGGTCAAACCTAATCAACATGACCTCTCGATCACTCTAAATTGATTTTTCTCTCTCTTGATCTATCTTTTTCTGTGATTTCTCACTCTCATCTTTATGATGTGTCATCTTTCATTTTTCTCCCGAGGGGGCAAGATGATTGCATCATTGAATCTTTTTGTATCATTCTTGAATAAGTCTGATTTGGATCAAATCCCCATTGCTAGGGGCATCTCATCACTTGGGGCATATTCAATTTTTCATACCTTATGGTCAAAATTGGATATTCCATTATCTTGAATCTCTAGGGGCATCTTGATGTCTCACATCTTGTCATCTATCTTTCTAGGTATCTGAGAAATCTAACTCAGATCCTCAAGGATCAAGCTTCGTTCTAGAGAAGATTCTTGAAATCTCATTGGGTATTGGGGCAATCTAACCCCAATTCCTGAAAGTTGCACTTTGCTCTGAAGATGAATCTCAAAAACTCTTTAGACCGTTATCTAGGCAATCTAACCTAGATCTTGGAGGGCTTACCTTTGTATTGGGGCAATCTAACCCTGATTCTGGAGATAGTCCTAGATCTTCATCAGCTATTAGTGGACATTGGGGCAATCTAACCCCGATTCCAATCTTCACTCAGGTGATTCTGTTTCTCAATCTTATCAGTGTCCTAGTAACCTAACCTAGACTTCTGATATCTTCATCTTCACTTTAGACCATTCTTTGAATCAATGTGTTGCTCGCACATCAATTCAAAGAGGGCCAAAATGTAACACCCCAAAATTGGCACCTAATATTCCAATCAATTTTGGTGCATTCCTCCAATTTTCTTATCTTTGAAGTCCTATTGTATTAGGCAAATTCTTCTCGTGATTAACTTTAATTGACTGAGTTTCAAATGCAAAAAACCTAAATTTGCATAAATCTGACATTATATTTAATTCCTAAATTCTCAATGTTTATTAGCTAAAAAACCCCTATGATTAATTGATTTAATCCTAAAGTCTTAAGTGCTTTTAATTAAATCAATTCCACCCCTTTTGGCTAATATACATAAAAGGAATTGAAAGGTTATTTAATTATTGGATGAATTATCCTCAAAAAGGAATTCCATGTGAAAGGACACTCATGTGGCAATAATTCACCCTTTTATTTAAATAATCTTTGCATTTTTGTCTCAAATGGAAATGAAGAGGCTACCATTTCTTTTCAAGAAACTCTTCACTCTCTTTCCATGGTTTTCTATAAATTGGACCTCTTTTTCTTGATTAGAGAGGATTATTTTGGAGAGCACCAAATCTATAGTCAATTTGCATTTGATTTCTTTCATGCTTTAAGCTTAAAATTTGCATAATTAGGCTAATTTCAATTGGAATTGAAGATGTGTTTCTCTTATTTATGATTCATTCATATATCTAACATTTCAATTTGATTCTTTCAAAGCTTTCTATATTAATGGCAAGTTCAATTATAGTTTAAAAGCAATCTCTTTTCTAGATTAAAAGCATTTGAATTCCTAGAATAAGAGTATTTGCTTTTCGTAGATTAATTGCATTTTGTTTCCATAGATTAGTTGCAATTCAATTCTAGATCAATCATCTCTCAATTCATAGATTAATTGCATCTCTTTTCATAGACTAGTTGCAATTTCAATTTCATAGAGTAATG
>MU226429.1:3507457-3539938 GCA_018584345.1 Thuja plicata
GTTCATAGGGTTGAGCCTTTGGTAGATCAATAAGCTTATTTGCAATAAGTGTCCTTAATGCATTTTCCAATGGTTCACCCAAAGTAGTGAATGTCCTCTTGGGTGTAGGTGTAAAGAATGGTTTAGGCTTAGAAGTCCCTTGATTATTCCCAAAGTTGTTATTAGTGTTGTTGTTGAAGGGCACTTTGGGTGCTTGATTCACGTTATTGGCTTGAGCTGAGTTTTGAGTGAGATTGAAAGGGATAGATTTTAAAGTGTTAACTTCCACCACTTCATCATTAACCACTCCTTTATTGTTGTTATTCTTCATCCAATCTTGGTTTTTGTTGTTGTTGAAATTCCAATTTTGATTGGTGTTGGAGGTATTGTTGTTGTTGTTATTCTTGTTATCTTTGTAGAGCTTGATTTCTCCACTTTTCACCAATACCTCTTCTGTTATCACCCCATTCTCAATTAAGTCTTGGAATGATCAAGGACATTGTAGCCTTAGTCGATAGTTCATTTCATGATTCAAGTTGTTCACAAAGATATCCATCTTTTCCTTTTTAGGTACACTTCGAGGGTATCTAGAAAATACCGCTCTCCATCGTTGTAGGAAAAGTAGGAATCCCTCTCCATCTCTTTGTTTGGTGTTGCATAGATTTAGCATTGTAACCTTGTGTTTGATGTTATAAGAGTAATGGGTTACAAATTTAGAGGCCAATTCCTCTAAGGTCCTAATACCGGAGGGTAATTTTGAGAACCACTCCATTGCCATGCCTCCCAAACTTCTAGCAAATAACCTCATAAGGTAATTTGTGTCATGCATGAACTCTAGACTTAGGGTGCAAAATTCCTTTAAGTGATCTTGAGGATCAGATGTTCCTTCATATTTATCATATTTCGGATAAATAGCATTTGTTGGAAATGGTATCATGACTAAGGACTTGTCAAAAGGAAAAGGACACAAGGCTTCAATAGAAAAAGGTTTAGGAGCCCCACTTTGTTTTAATGTGTCTAATTGTATCTAAAAAATCTGGCATTTTTTATTCATGACATTGATGGGGTTAGCCTTTGCTTCTTCTCGTTTGAGTTTAGTGACATTGTAATCGTGTGGAAGCTTGAGACCCGTTTGTGCTAGGTCTAGGAAGTATTTCTCTTTGTCTTTTTCCAACACTTTTTCCATGAGTTTCATAAAGAAAGTGATTTGCATAGGCTCAGTAACCTTTTCATCGGTTAACTCCTCATCATTAGGGTCCATATTGCCCCCGTTATTGGTGTTGTTCATCCCTTGATTGTTAGGATCCATATTTGTCCCTCCATTGGTATTTTTGTTGGATCCTTTGTTGTTAGGATCAACATTTCCTTGTTTGTTCATATCCTTGTTCATGTGATTAATTTGATCGGGATCTATATGACCAAATGGAAAAGACATCCTCGGTCTTGTTTCCTTGATGGTTTTGTGCAAGGGTTTTGCCAAAAAAGGATCACCCGAGAAGGGACACTCTTGTCTAAGATAAGACCCATCCAGTTGTAGGGTAGTCTTGATGTAAGGTGATTGAGTAAAAATTGGTATTAACATATGTCAAATGAAGACCTCAGGTTTTCAAACTCACTTAATGACCAATCTGTGTATAAATTTGAAAAATGCCCAATAATGGTGGATTCTAATCAAGATAGGTATCCACAGTGATAGAACATCTGAAAGGGTATCCAAAAATCAAATTTTCTTATTTTCAAACCTTTGGCAGGTACCCACTATTTGCCTTTTAAAAATTCTAGGAAGCTCTTACCTGTGTGTAGGCGGCCTTTAAATGATAATACGCGGTTACTGGAAAATCTTTACGCGGCGCTCTTTAGTTGGTAGGTGACATTTTTTTGTTATCAAGCGGTTTTGGAATATTTTTATGTAGCTCTTTCTGGTTAACAAGCGGTTGTTTACTATTATGAAGCAGCATTTTATGTTTAACAAGCAGCCCAGCTTTGTTTATAAGCGGCACTGAAATGATTATACACGGTGCTTTGCTGATCAGAGTTGATTTTAACACTTTTATTGATATTTTCTGGGTTTAAAATTTTAAGGTCTTTGATCAGATTTATCAAAAAATATTCTTGCATGAAAATGAAGTACAAACTCAACACACGTAAAATTTGCACCATATCCCTAAAAACCACACTAAAATTGTATGTTCTCAGATGTTTTAACAGGTTTACACAAGAATGTCTTCCAAGCAATCTACCTTAGCATCAACAAATGTGGCTTTTAAATCATGGCTCTACAAAGGTAGGTCTGCTATTTTATCAAGTCTCAACCTATTCTGGTCTAAACCTTGACAAGATCTTTTACCCCTTTGAGGGCTTCTCACATGCACAAAAGTATGCTTTTGCACAATTTCGAAGGACTACTAGAGGAAGTGAGGATGGCTTGCACAAGTTTTAGTCACTTTCTGATTAAGGAAAAGTGCATTATTTATAGTGGGTCAGACGATATTTTGGTAAAGGCAAATATCTCCCACTTTGGGTCATTCCCTCTCACCGTCCTCATAAGGCAAATCTCAGGAGGCAGGCCCTTTAAAGCTCTAAATAGCTAGCATGTTCATGAAAAGAAGGAATTGAAATTGTTCCAACAAGTTTGGGAATCTGATTCACTCAAAGAGTGAAGAGCATATCCATATTGTCTTTCTTTTGTTCCAAACACTTCAAACATATTTGTTCATTTTCAACCCCTTAACAAGGAGGTTCTTAGAATTGAAATGTGTGGTTCAATTGTTTATCCTTGTCTTTCTACCAAATTGGCTTTGCATGTTTGGCTTTTTGATTCACTTCAAAAAGTGAAGAGCATATGCCTAGTGCTTGTTCAATTTGGACAAAATAGAGGATTTTCTACTTATGCTAGATTTAAAAGAAAGCCACAATTTGTTCAAATGCAAGATTGATGAGATAAGTACCTGATTTTGAAGCTAGCAAAAGGCTAGGTGCATTTTTGAGTATTTGGCTTGTTTTTACTCACCTAGTGGCAATTGTTCCCACTCCATCTCCTGCAACAAGTTGGTCAGCACAAAGCACAACAAAGTGAAAAAAACTTAGAAAAACCTTAAATGACACAAATACCTCCTAAAAGCTCTTTTCAAATGAACAATTTATCAATTAAATCCTTTAAACAAGTAAGCATGCAAACTCAATTAGAGAGTAGGAAATTTTTGTTTATATGCAAAGAACACCTTAATGTAATGATCATACAAATGCTCTTCCTCAAACAAACTCTCTAATAAATTTGCATTATGTATCTCTTTATCATTCTTGGTTTTGATTCTTACCTCTTTTCTATGCTTGGAGATCCGCTTCTCTGGTTTCTGTACCTTTGGGTATTTTTCATCTGCAGAACAGGAAAACACAGAGAATTACACCAGTGACAGAATTAATTAAAACTTGATTTAAAGAAAAAGAGATTACGGGGAATTTAATAGCTAAACAATGGCTATCAAATATTACTAAGCATAATTTAAAGCTTTAAACACGGCTATTAAATTATTAAATACGACTCTTAAAATACCACAGGCGGCTAAATAAAAGCGGTAAGCGGTGCGGGAAATATAAAATGCGGTCAGAGATAGCTGGTAGGCGGCTGTTAAAAAGTCACAGGTGGTGCACTTTATCTAACAGGCGGCACAATTTATCTGGTAGGCAGCCCACTTTATATCAGACGCGGCAGCAGAAAGAAAGACGGAGACAAAACAAGCTCCATAGGCGGTGTTTTGTTGTTCGTAGGCAGCTCTTTGCATCGCATACGTGGCTCTTCTCCTATTTTCTGCAAGAAAAACACCAAGAATAAAGAAAACAGACCAAATATTATCGAAAAAATGTTAGTAAAGAGGCTTAGAGCCCGACGGTGGGCACCATTATGTGTGTAAAAAAATACACCTTCATGAAATTAAGATTGAAAGCAACAATTCTATGGAAAGATAAAACAAGTTAATCTAAGAATTGAAACTAAGATCTATATCACCTCATGGTTCTTTATCCAAGCTTTGTTAAGAGAGCTCTTAGGCTTAATCTCTCTCAAGGACAATCCTAGAATGAGATATTTATGAAAAATAAATGTAATGCAAATGCTAAAATTCTCTCAAAAAGCTCTCAAATGCTTCTCATATGCCTATAGTAAGGATGCTTTTTCTCTTGAATTCTTGGATCCTAAACACAAAGGAAATGGCTTGTATTTATAGCATTTTCCCAAGGGTAGGGGGTAGAGTGAGTTTATCATGATCAAAGCTTGGTTAAGTCAAAAGCTTTGAGGTGCTCTCAAATGGAGGGAAAGTTGTTTGGTTGTCTCAAAGATATTAGGAATTAATTAACTCCATCATTTAATTAAATTAGCCTTGGAAGGGTGATTGGGTTGGATTTGATCCTTTTTTATTTGAACTATACAATTGAGAAATCAATTGCATACTTTGATTAATCCCTTTAGCCTTGAATTTAATTATTTAATTTCATAATTATTTGTTCTTTTAATTTGATTTGAATTTTTTCCATTTGATTTGATAAATGTCCATTTGATTTGATCTATTTGTTTTGCATTGATATTTTGAAGCATTTGGCTGAGATTTATAGTTTGGAATGCTTGAGATACACCTGGTCAATTTTAGGTGTCTACACCCCTTTCTACCTTTTTCTCTAACTCTTGAAGTCTGCTTGTCAAGAATGCATTTTCTTCCCTTTGTTCTCTCACCATCTTTTCTATTTCAATATTTGTAACCCTTGAAGGGATATCTTCATCGTCAAGAGCAGACAAAGCTCTGATACCTCTTGATGAAAAGTGGGCAACTAGAAGCCTCTACATGACCCAAATAGGGAAATATACCCCAAACTCCCTTATTATAGGCCAAAGTGCTTCACACTTATAAAAAGTGTGGGAAAGGACTGGTTAGGGCTATCACAACACCAAAACCCTAAGGGCAACCTAATCACTAGGTTTTACCAATCCTACAATACCAACTACCAAGAGTGGTCTCAAATTGCACTTAAACCAAATTCTTAACAATACCCCCCAAAGTGACCGAAGGGACCAGGGATGACCTATGCTCATAGGAGGGGTCTATTTAGGTCCCTAAAAAATAGTTCTAATGGTTCTTTCACTCACTTGCAACCCATAAGACAGTTTCTTCACAATCTCAAGACTAGGCTTGTAGCCTTTTTCAGAAGAAAATTTGACCTTAAATGATATTATTGCACATAACCCCCTTAACTGATTAGGGATTCAGGAACCCTTTATGTCCTAAAACTTTAGGCTTAATTCCTAGAACATAGAAATGAGAAAGAGACAAAATGATACATGAAATTGCTTCTGTAATTAGGGCTAATTAGGCCTACACTTACACTAGAAGTGCCTTTAGGGTGCATCCAAATAACAAACTAATGATTGAATCATGTGAGGATGTATACAAGGGTTTCCTCCTCTAATTTAGGGCCTCTAATCAATCCCCAAATGAGAGTTATCATAAAGTACAGTGAAAGAATAAAGAAGATTGTAAGTGCCATCAGAGCAGTAGGTAGACTAATTGAAGATACTATAATAGTCAGCAAGGTACTCAGAACTTTACTTCCTATCTATGCTATTAGAGTTTTAGCCATTCAAGAAATGAGGTGCAACAAAGACATTACTCTGGATACTATAGACAACCAAAAATGGACAGGCTTGCGACTTTACATTAAAAACACTAATTTTCATCTATTAATTAATGGTTTTTTAATCGTTAATTAATCATCTATTTTCCTCTAAATTTATTTCCCAAATCATCTAATCAAATTTCCCAAAATTAATTAAATAATTAATTTTATTTAATTAATTAACCTTAATTGATTAATTACCATTAATTAATTAAATTCAATTTCCTATAGTTTAAATTGAAATATTTGAACTTACTAATCAAATTCTTCCAAATTAAATTAATTTAATTTCATCAATAAAGCAATTCTAAATAAAAAAGAATTCAATTATCTCACATGTTGATAACATTAATTAAATAAATGAATTAAATATTCATTTATCTTCAAAGAGATAACTCCAATCAGATCTTATGGGTTACTCCACCCATCTCTCCAGTCCACATGGGTAACTTCACCCACCTCTCTAGTCCACATGGGTAACTGCACCTACCTCTTCAGTTCAAAAAGGTAACTCACAATTAGCTCTTCAGTCAACCAAACTTTGTCTCCTCTTTACCAATTAAAGAGGTGGATTTTACTGATGGCTTTTCCAGTTCCCTTTGATCTCAACTTTTCATCTCCCTATCTCTAGGATTGATATCAATCATTCATTTCATCCCCAATTCCTATATAATAAAACCTTCATAACCATTTGAAGGATCTAGGATTTCAAGCTCTTGTGCACCATTACTATGTCATTTTGGTTCTAGCATTCAATCCATATTGTGATCACACACTCATTTCAATTAGTAAATTTTTGACACTTCTCAAGTCATAGACGTTGCCACACCAATACTGAGCATCAAAAACATCATTTCACAAGGAGTAGAGAGAAACAATAGAAACTTCAAGCGCTTTGGGGTTTGTATTCATTTGTTTTCCTTTCATTGCTTGTGCATTTTATTAGTTACATTTCAAGTTATTAATGTTAGTACTTCTTGTGTACTTGATTTTTATCATTGTAAAACCTTTGCTACTAACCCTCACCTTTGGAAAGCTTGGGAACTACAAATCATGAAAAGAGGTGTATAGATACATTAGTGGGAAGACTTACAACCTTTGAGCTGGACAATTTTGACAACTACTCTCCTAGCTCTAGCAATCTTGAATCTACATTCAAATCCAAATTGAACCTTGGTAAGAAGGATAGGTACTCTAAAGGAAAGAAGATTGAAAGTGACAGTGATGATGAATCTGATGATGAAGATCTTGACATCATTGAAGCACTTCTTACAAGAAGAGCTGCAAAAGGAAAATATAGAGGAAAGATACCATTGATTTGTTTCTCATGCAATGAGGTTGGTCACATTGCTGCAAAGTGTCCAAACAAGGAAGACAAGGATGAGAGGATGTTTAAAAAGTTCAAAGGCAAGAAATTTTTCAATAACCACAAAAGCTATAAGGATAAAGGCAAGAAGTCTTTTTATATTGCAAAAGATTCTGATAGTGATGAAGAAGAAGAAATGGTTTATATTGCCATTAAGGATGATTCAGATGAGGAAGATGAAAAGAATGCACTTTTCTCACACATCAATAAAAATGATACTTGGATAATTGACAGTGGTTTTTCTCATCACATGACTGGTGATAAGACAAAGTTTGAACATCTTGAACACTATAATGGTGGAAGTGTGAGTTTTGGGAATGTTGAACCTTGCCTCATAAAAGGAAAGGTTGCATTGTTCTGACAGAAGGAATCAAATGTGATAATTCTTATTGGGTTGAAGGATTAAGGAGAAATATACTTAGTGTAGCATAGCTGAACAACATTGGCCTCAAGGTAGAATTTATGAATGGTAAGGCCAAGCTCCTGGATGTTAAAGGGAACCTAGTTGGAACTAGCAGGCAAACAAAATGTAATTTATTCTATCTTGATCTAACTGAAGGTTCATGCTTTATTTCACAAGTAGAAGAAAGTTGGTTATGGCATAAAAGGTTGTGTCATGTGAATTTTGACAATCTGGTAAACATAAGCAAGAACAAAAGAGTCATAGGTATTCCTATCTTGAAGAAACCCGAGTTAGCAATATGCAAACAATGTCAAATTGGAAAGATGAGAAAGACTAGCTTCAAGAGAAAGAATTACAATACTGATGAAGTCTTGGAATTGGTACATACTAATATATGTGGACCAATTAGAGAAACAAGCTATATTGGAGAAAAATATTTTATTCTATTTTTTGATGATCATTCCAGAATGATGACAGTCATGTTTCTCAGAGAGAAATCAGAAGCTTTTCAAAAATTCAAGTGGTGTCTTGCAAGAATTGAAAAGAAACAGGAAAGAAACTAAAATTCCTAAGATCTGACAGAGGGGGAGAATTCATTTCTAATGAGTTCAATGAATTTTTCAATGAAAAAGGAATCAAAAGATAGGTATCTATCTCTGGCACACCACAACAAAAGGGAATAGTAGAAAGGAGAAATAGATCCATTATGGATTGTGCCAAAACCTTATTTATTGAAAAGAGTGTTGCTGCCAAATACTGGAAGGAGGCCATCAGCACTACAGTGTTCACCTTGAATAGATTTCAAGTGAATAAAGGTAGTAATCAGACACCTTTTGAATTATGGTATGGCTATAAACCTAATTTTCATCATTTCAAAGTGTTTGGAAGTAGATGCTACATCTTGAAGGAAGCAAGAAATGGGAAAATAGATGCAAAAAGTGATGAAGGAATATTCCTAGGTTACTCATGTAAAAGAAAAACATACAAATGTTTGAATCTTACTACTCATAAATTCATAGAGAGTGTACATTTCAAGATTGATGAGTTTGCAAAAAAATGTGAAGAGAAGAATAGTAAAGAGCCTAAAGACTAAAGAAGCATTGTATATCATGAACCTGATACTATACCTATGACTCAAACAATGGTGATGGGACAACATATACTGACACAAATTATACTACTTGAGTTGAAAAATGTGCAACATGAAGTGCTAGTAGAAGGACCCGACTCACAGACTGAAGGACCCGAGTCATAGACAGAAGGACCTGAGTCATAGAGAGGACTTGAGTCATAGTCAGAGGGACCTGAGTATTAGATAGAGGAATAGGAAAGAATGTTTGAGAATGACAGACCTAGTGGATCAAGTCCACAATCTAGATTGAAGGATCTAGTACTTTCCAGATATGTGAAAAAGCATCATGCACCTGAGAAAATAATTGGAGATCAGATAGAAGGTGTAATGACAAGAAATAAACTAAAAGGTACATTCTTACTAAGTGAATTTGAACCTAGAAATATTAAAGATGCATTGAATGATTAAAGTTGGATAGAGGCAATGAATGAAGAGATTCAGCAGATTGAGAAGAACAAAACTTGGACTCTTGTACCTAGGCCAAAGGATAAGAATGTGATTAGAACCAAGTGGGTTTTTAGAAACAAGATGGATGAAAATGGGAAAGTCTCTAGAAACAAGGCCAGACTAGTTTGCAAAGGATATGCTCAAGAAGAGGGTATTGACTATGGAGAAACTTTTGCTCCTGTTGTAAGACTTGAAGGAGTTAGAACTCTTCTGGCATATGCTGCACATAAATGATACAAAGTATATCATATGGATGTGAAGTCTACATTTTTGAATGGAATCCTAGAAGAGGAAGTCTACATTGAACAACCAAAAGGATTTAAATTGATCCTAGCAGAAGGAATATGGTTTGCAAGCTACACAAATCGTTGTATGGACTAAACCAAGCACCCAGAGCCTAGTATGAAAGACTACATAGCTATCTAATAAGCATTGGCTTTCAGAGAACCAATGATAACAGTAGCATGTACATTGAAGAAGGACCACAAAAAAAAATATTATTAGTAGAGATATTTTTTGATGACATATTATTCACTGGTTATGATGACCTATGCAAAACATTCTCTGTAGCTATGAGCAAAGAATTTGAGATGTCTATGTTTGGTGAGATCAAATGTTTTTTTGGTTTACAAGTACATCAAATGAAGGATGATATCTACATTACTCAATCAAAATATATCAAGGAGATACTTAAGAAATTTGGTATGGAAGATTCCAAACCTATTGAAACACCCATCTGCACTTGACAAAAAATATCTAAGGATGATTATTCAAAAGAGGTAGATCAGACCAATTACAGATCCATGATTGGAAAATTGCAATATGTTGTGTACACCAGACCTGAAATTGCATTGGTAGTTGGTAATGTTGCAAGAATTTCAGCTAATCACAAAGATAATCACCTAATGGAAATCAAAAGAATTATGAGATATCTAAAAGGTACTGAAGACTATGGTTTATGGTATAAGAAAGGTGGAAACTTTGATTTAAAAGAATTCACTAATGTTGATTGGGTTGGAAGTGTCAATGATAGGAAGAGCACCAGTGGTGTAGATTTCTTTATTGGAAAAAGGTTAGTGTCTTGGACTAGCAATAAATAGAATTGTATCTCTTAGTCTACAACAGAGGCAGAATATGTTGCTGCAGTAGTGAACTATTCTAACATCATATGGATCAAGGAGTTGTTTTCAGGAATGAAGGAAGAGATAAAAGAACTATTTATTATCCACTATGACAACACCAGTGCCATTAACATCTCAAAGAATCCTGTGATGCACACCAAAACCAAGCTCATAGCAATAAAATATCATTTCTTAAGGGAATCAGTACATAATAGAGAAGTAAGGTTGAAATATGTAAACACCAAAGAACAAGTTGCAGACATATTCACCAAACCCTTACCTAAGGATGAATTCTTGTATCTTAGAGGAAAGCTAGGGGTACTTCCCCTACCTGAAGATCACTAAAATAAATTTTAGTGATGCATCAACCTGAGTGAAAGTGAAAATATTCCACTTGATGTAGACCTATCAGAGCCCATTATAGATGAATTAGTACACTTAGGTACATTACAACTTAAAAGAGAAATAGTACTTGTGGAATTGGAGTATTTGGCACATGTTGTCAAAGAGGGAGAGTTTTCTATAATACATAAGAATCAGAATGAAGCTAAGTACATTTTTAGAGGGAGAATCAGAATGAAGCTAAAGACATTAAAGAAATTTTATGTTTCTCCATAATTCTTTGTATTATGACATGTTGTGTTGCCATCAATGCCAAAGAGGGAGATTGTTGAAGACAATTATTCAATTGTGTATTGTCATTGATGTTACACATGTATATACACTTATGTAGTTATTTTACACTAATGTCTACATTCAGACCGAGCACAATTGGTAAACAGAATGAGTTGAGTTCACGCATTGAAGAAGGTCAGTGTTGACCGAGTTCACTCGAACATTTCAGTCTTGGTCAGGCATTCAGTTGCAACCAACTAACAATGATTTATATTATATAATTAAATGGTTATATGTTGCCAACTGAATTATGATTTATCATTTAGAGTTTATTCAAGATGACTTCATAGGGCTTACCATGTATTTATGAAAGGTCAAGTTTGGATTGAATGTGTTGGAGTTGAGGTCTAAATGTGTAAGTAGAAGCGAAAGTGAAAAGGCATAAGTGTGGAATTCTATGAAGGTGAAATCAAATGGAATTCTGATTGAGAACATAACACTCGGAGCTACAATAGAATATATGATCAGCAAGGATCTAGTTACAATCAAGCAAAGATCTGAATCAACAAAGATAGTTTCTTACACATACAGGTCAATCCATTGTTACTTTCTAACAATTGTAGCAGTGATAAAAATCTCTTAACAGAGTAGACTTAATAGTCTTTTGTAAATCCTCTCACAAGGTAGCATTTCTAGATTGAAGTTTTGAAGACCTCTAACAAGGCCACTCCTCACAGGGTGATTATATCCTTTAAACAGGTCACACCTAATAGTGTGTTATTGTAACCTTTAATAGGGCTCACTTCAAAAGAGTGAAAAATAGTAACTAGTTACATTGGTTGTTTTTCCCATATTGGTTTTCCACATTAATTTTGGTTTCATATGTGTACTTGTTACTTGTTTTATGCTTTATGTTTTTGCACTTAATCTCTAAGTATAATTGCATTAAAGATTGCTTAATTAATACTTGAGTTACAGAAGGAACACCCGAGCTACAGAGGAATATCTTAACTAACCCAAGTAACAGTATTAAAGTATTTAGACATCTAAGGGATGAGGATTTATTTTGGAGTAACTGATTCACCCCTCCCCTCTCAGTTACTTATCTCATTTCCAACAATACACCAAGTGTTTACTTTTTCATTGACTCCCACTATGTGCATGTCTCGATACAATGTATGTACATGTTTCCTTATTTGTGTATTTCCCTCTTTGGCCTTTGACATGTTTTCCCCCTTTGTATGGTATATACATTTTTTCCCTTTTTGATGTATACATATACTTTCCCACTTTTTTTAAAATAATGACAAAGGTATAGTACTTACAGCTTGTCAAATATGTGGGCATGGTATTTTTGAATGTCTATCATCTACTTCTCCCATTTGGTTAAGATACATATCCTTGGGTAAGATACATATAGCAGTTCAATTGTGATTGAAAAGTGTGAATGAAGAAAAAAAGAATAAGACAGATTATAGAAGAAATTTAGAGAGTAAGTCTACATCATTCATCAATTGAAGATCTATGTGAAGAATCAGAGGAAGATTACAATTCACTAAAACTAATCAAGACAATAGGTCTACACAAATAGTTCATTTTCAGATATAGTGTATATCTTCCTTTAAGAAGGTTGTAACCTTCATAATTTGAGTAGTGAGCTCTTGGACAGTGATTCCTCACCCTTAACAGGGTTATTTGTAAAAGACTCCTAACAGGATCCAACCTTTGACCAGGTCTCTATACTTATTGCATTGTAAAGATCAACTCCTAACAGGGTTGAAATATCTTCTAACAAGGATCATTATAGACTAGTACACTTATTTGTGGGTGCTAATTCCATTGAGGTTTATACCTAATTTGGTTTTCCCCATTACCAAAAGTGTGTTGTTCATTTCTTTGTTATCTTGTTGAGTTTATGTTTAAAGTTATTCTGTACTTAATTGGTAAAAGAATTTAATCTTGTAGATAGCTGATTCACCCCCCCCCCCTCTCAGTTATCCCTTGGGACTATTCCTAAAAATTGGTATCAAAGCCAAGTGTCTTGGAGAGAAAGCCTAACAACTTAAGGTAGATCAGATGGCATACTTTAGAAAAGAGAGTCCTAAGTTTGATGGAGAGAATTATCTTGATTGGAAGAACAAAATGATAACACATCTACAGTGCGTTGGTTTTCACATTTTTGAAATAGCCACACAAGAAGTTATTGTTCCCTCTCTGAGAGACCTTGCAAAAGATGATGCTACCAATAAAAAAAATGAGGTATTCACTACTAATGCAATTTCCAAGGAAGCCCTTATAAGTGCATTATATGATAGTGAATTCTCTGAGATCAAGAAAGTATACAGAGCCTACACCATATGGAAGTATTTAGAAGATATGTTTGAAGGAGATATCCAAGCAAAGAATGAATGAAGACAAACATGGAAAAAGAGGTATAACAACTTAGAGATGCTACTTGAAGAGAACATCACAACTTATAATCAGAGGATAAATGAAGCACTTTCGAGAATTAGAAACAATGGTGGAGAAATTTCAGAGGAAGACATAATAGACAAACTGATGACTACGTTGACAGTAGACTATGAGAGTAAGATCAATATCTTAGATGAGACTATACAATTTTCAAAAGAATTCAAGAGAGATACTTTGATCATAAAAATCTCTACATTTGAGATATCAAGATTGAAGACAGAATCTAAAAGTGAAACAACTTTCAAAGCCTCAATCCATGGTAAGAAATTCTTGAGCAGCTCTAGTAATAATGAGAAAGAAGAAGTGGATACAGAACTAGAAGAAATCATTTCCATGATTGCTAAGAAAGAAACAAAAGGTAAATGAAAATATGAAGGATATCTACCATTCAAATGTTTTTCATGCAACAAAGTTGGCCATTTTGCATCCAAGTGTCCTACAAAAGTCAAGAAGTTTAGATCAGATTACAAGCCTAAATATACTAAGGAGTGAAATCATGCTGAAGATGGTGTAACTGATGATGACTCAAGAGAACATGAAATTGGATTCATTTCCACTAAAGACATTGAGAAAATTCTTGAAGAAATGGACATTGAAGATGAAAAGAAAGCACAAGAGTTAGCATTAGTTTCCAAAGCAGACATCAGAACTGACTGAATCATTGACAGTGGATGCTCACATCACATGACAGGAGACAAAGACATATTTGTACATTTGGACAATTAAAAAGGTGGTATGGTTAGATTTAGAGATAACACTCCCAAACCTATCATAGGTAGAGGTTCTATTACCTTAGATGGAAAGAACAAGATAAATGATGTTCTTTATGTTGATGGTTTACATCATAACCTACTAAGTGTTGGACAATTGCTTGACAAAGGATATCATTTGGAATTCAAAGACAAGTGCATCATTAATAAAAAACAAGTAGATATGATTGCATTAGGCTCTAAGACTAAAGGTAATATCTTTCAGCTCAATTCAAAAATATGTTGTTTTGGTGCAAAAATAGATGACAGTTGGCTATGGCACAAAAGACTTTGTCACATAAATTTTGACAACATAGTCAAGATAAGCAATGTAAATGTAGTAAGAGATCTTCCTAGTATTGCAAGAACAGTTGATACTATGTGCAAGGAATGTGTGATGGGAAGCATGTAAGGAGCTCATTCAGAAGCAAGCTAAACTCAGTAGAAAACAAATTGGATCTAGTGCATAAAGACTTATGTGGTCCCACTCAAACAAGATCATACTATGGAGAAAGGTATTTTATTTTGTTTGTTAATGATTTTTCAAGGATTATGTGGGCTGCATTCTTAAAGGACAAGTCTAAAGATTTTGAGAAGTTCATAATAGTTAAAGCTAAAGTTGAAAATGAGTCTGGATTAAAACTAAAGTGTGTAAGATCAGATAGAGGAGGAGAATTCACCTCTGACTAGTTTTATGAGTATTGCAAAGAACATGGGATAAAAAGGCAGTTGAGTGCTCCTATAACCCCTCAATAGAATGGGATTGCAAAAAGAAGAAATAGGATCATACTTGACATAGCACACTATAATGATAGAAGGAAAATTTGCACACACCTATTGGAGAGATGTAGTCAATATAGCAGTCTATACTATTAACAAAATACAACTAAGACCAGGCATAGATAAAACACCTTATGAACTTTGGTTTGGTAATGTACCTACAGTAAAATACTTTACAGTCTTTGGAAGCAAGTTCTACATCAAGAGAGATGATTGTGTTGGTAAGTTTGATGCCAGAAGTGATGAAGGTATTTTCCTTGGTTACTCTACTAAAATCAAAGCATATAGATGTTTTAACTTGAGATTGAAGAAGATAATTGAAAGTACACATGTGAAGATTGATGATAAGTTCATGATTAAAGAAATATACTATGATTGTGCACCTATGATTGAAGATGAACCTAGGCCTAGCAATAAAGAAACAATTATTAAAGAAATATTCAATTGTATTGATGTATCATGCAATGACCCTGAAACAAGAAAAGAGGAATCACAAATTATAGATGAAGATGTCACACCTAAAGTTCCAAAATTCACAACTAGATACCATTCAAAGGAAGATATCATTGGAGATCAAAGTAGTAGAGTTTTGACAATATCTAAAGAAAAAGGTTTAATAGTTGATGAAGAGGTATGTTTAATTTCACAAATTAAACCTTTAAGTGTTGAAGATGCATCCAATGATTTATATTAGTAGAAAGCTATGAAAAAAGAATTAGATAAGATAATCAAGAATGGTACATGGCAACTAGTCCCTAGACCTTGTGACAAAAAATGTGATTGGAACAAAGTGGATATTCAGGAATAAGATGAATGAAGGAGGTATAGTGGTAAAAAACAAAGCAAGACTGGTATGTAAAGGATATATGTAGAGAGAAGGAATATACTACACTGATACATTTTCCCCTGTGAGCAAAATGGAAGCTATCAAGTTGTTTTTGGCCTTTGCAACATTCAATAAGTTTAAAGTATATCAAATGGATGTTAAGTAGGCTTTTCTAAATGGTGACTTGAATGAATAAGTTTACATAGAATAGCCTGAAAGATTTAATTAATCAGACAAACCACACATGGTATGCAGACTAAAGAAAGACCTTTATGAAATTAAATAGGCCCCAAGAGCTTGGTATGAGAGACTTGATGGTTACTTAACCAAGATTGGATTGAAGAAGGGAGCAACAGATTCCAACTTATTCATGAGAGAGACACCTAATGGACTACTACTTGTTGCTATTTTTGTTGATGACATTATCTTTGGAGGTAATGATAAGCTTACTGCAGAATTTTCCAAAGAAATGCAAAGTGAGTTTGAAATGAGTATGATTGGACCTATCAAATATTTTTTGCAATTGAATGTAAAACAAACAAACAAAGGCATATTCATAAATCAGTCTAAGTATGTGAAGGAGATATTGAAGACTTTCAAAATGGAAGATTGCAAACCAGTAAGCACCCCCATGATAATAGGAAGAAAACTTTCTAAAGATGATGATTCCACAGCAGTTGACAAGACACTATACAAGTCTATGATTGGAAAACTCATATATCTTACTCAATCCACACCAGATATTTCTAATGTAGTTGGCATTGTTGGAAGATTTGTAGTTGAACCTCAACAAAATCACCTAATGGAAATAAAAAGGATATTAATATACTCAAAAGGTACTATAGACTATGGTTTATGGTATCCTAACTTGGAGAATATACAAATTCATGTGTATACAGATGTAGATTGGGAAGGTTCTGTTGATGATAGGAAGAGTATCTCAGGAGGAGAAATATTTCTTGGAGACAGGTTGGTTACTTGGACAAGAAAGAAGTAGAATTGTATCTCTTAGTCACCAGCAGAAGCTAAGTATGTTGCAGTAGCATTAAATTGTTCAGCAATAGTTTGGATCAAATAGATGATTAAATAATTTGGTATTCAGATTGATTATCCTATTGTTATTCACTGTGATAACACTAGCACTATCAATATGTCAAAGAAACCTATGATGCACGCAAAGAAAAAACTCATTGAGATCAAATATCATTTTCTAAGAGAAAAAGTTGGTGACAGAGAAGTAAAGCTAGATTATGTGAGCACTAAGAACAATTAGCAGATATTTTTACAAAGACTTTATCAAAAGATACTTTTGAGTATCTCAGGGAGAAGCTGGGAGTAATTCCCTTTCCTGAGTCTAATTAGAATTTGTAGCAAGAGCATCAGTCCTTAGTGACTGATGAGTGGTTGACTACTCTACTTCTAGAGTAGTACCTATGCTTAAATTTTTTTTGGTTCCCTTTTCCATTGATGTCAAAGGGGGATTATATAGGTAGGGGGAGCATATACTCTAGGGGAGTATACACTAATGAAAAATATAGTAAAAAGAGATGCAGCAGTTAAGAGGAGATTTTGATGAGGATATTGAGAAGATTGGAAAAAGAAGAAGGATACTTTGGCTTGATGGTTTTTTTCATATCATATGTTGCCATCAATATCAAAGGGGGAGATTGTTGGAGATTTGCTTCTATGCAAATAGTTGATTGTATGTTTGTCATTGATGACAATATATAATATACAACAGTGTCCTATAAGAAACTATTACTATAGATATTCTAGAGCCTTGCACATTTACATCTATTTTTTAGACATGTTTTGAATGCAATTTTCATACATGCACATTTAGATATGTAGTTTCAGTTGAGTTATGTCAATTTTTTTTGGCAGTTACAGTTTCTGGAGATTATCTATTAAGAGCCAACGTATTTACATTATTTCTTGAGTTGCACTTATCTTTGGGGTATGCATGTTTGTATTCATGTTTATTTAGGAGTTAATGATGATTATCCAAAGGTGATAAACATGTTCTAATAGAAGTGTGATGTTTGAGTTAATTTGGTAAAGCTGACTATGTGAAGCAACGCATCTATTCATTTTGAGTTGCGCGGTCCTAACTTTGATTGCATGCTTAATTAAACCGACAAGGAAGTTTTTGAAATGTTTCCTACATCCGTTGTGACCTTATCCTTGGGGAAGATACATATAGTAGTTCAATTGTGATTGCAAAGTGTGAATGAAGCAAAAAAGAATAAGACAGAGTAGAGTAGAAAGTTAGATAGTAAGTGTACATCATTCATCAATTGAAGATCTATGTGAAGAATCATAAGAAGATTATAATTCACTGGAACTGATCAAGACAATAGGTCTACACAAATAGTTCATTTTTAGATATAGTGTATATCTTCCTTTTATAAGGTTGTAGCCTTCATCATTTGAGTAGTGAACTCTTGGATAGTGAGTCCTCACCCTTAACAGGGTTATTTGTAAAAGACTCCTAACAAGGTCTGACCTTTGACCAGGTCTCTATACTTATTGCATTGTAAAGATCAAATTCTAACAGGGTTGCAAGATTTTCTAACAAGGATCATTATAAACTAGTACATTTGTTTGTGGGTGCTAATTCCCACCAGGGTTTTAACCTAATTTGGTTTTCCCCGTTACCAAAAGTGTGTTGTTCATTTCTATGTTATCTTGTTGAGTTTATGTTTAAAGTTATTCTGTACTAAGTTTGACAAAGAATTGAGTCTTGTAGATAACTGATTCACCCCCCCCTCTTAGTTATGTCTTGGGACTATTCCTAACACTTTTCACTATGCTCGGTAGTCAAATGCTCTAGAGTGCACAACTTTTGAACTATCTTAACTGCTTCTAATATTATTGGTTCCAATGTAGTTACTAGCTCAGAAAGTTTTACCTTGTTTTCTACCACATCTTGTCTGATTTTCTTTGTGGGCTTCTAATGACACTTTTGTTCTAGACATTCCTCAATGACCTTGTCAGCTTCTACTTTTTTTGATTTTATGGCCTTAGTCAGAACTGCTAGTTGATCAAGTATTGGTTTATTTTGATCAATCTTGGTGTCAGGAACTATCTACAATAGGATTTCCTTTGTATTATTTAGGACTTGTGAATTTTTGTGCTCCTTCTTGAGCTTGTCCTATATTTTCTTCCTTTTTCAAAGTTCTCCATACTTGGTCAGTGACTCAAGATCTAGTGTTCTTGGATCACAGTTGAGTATATCTATTACCTCATTAAGTGTGATCGGTGCTTTACTCTTCTTCTTCTTCTTCTTATTCTTCGGTATGGTGTTGGAAGTAGGGGAATGAAGTACTATAGCAAGTTCCTTTTCTATCTCTTTTGATTTGGGTGATTGTGTGGGAGGTGTGGTGTCTTTTGTATGCTACTTGGTATGAACCTGTTGGCCGGTAGTAGACGTCTCTACATCAACCTTGTCTTTATCTGTAGCCTTGTTTATCTCTCTAGTTTCCTTGGTAGTGGCATCACTCGGTGCTTCCTCTCCACTTGTATCTTTATTCTCCTCATTTGTATCTTTATTCTCCCCATGTTCATCACCTATTTCCATTGGTATGTTTTCATTAGGATCAGGTGTGTTCTCCTTAGCTTTAGTGATTATATTGATAGCTTGTATCAATAAAGGTATGTGACCTGGTACATTTTCCTGTGCAACATCTATTGTCTCTTTTTCCTTTTCTTTCTCGGTGACAATATTTATATCTTCATCATTCTTGGGAGCATCATCAAAATCAATATGAGTTATATATTTTACTATGATGTTTGGTGTTTCCCCTAATGATTGTAATATCTGAGATACATCATCCATGGCCTTAATCGCCTCTATTGTAAAATCAACTAGATTGACATCCTTGGTATTAATAATGAATATATGCTCAGGGATCGATGTAGCCTCTTTCTCTTCATTATGAGGTGTCTTAGTTAGAGCTAATATTTTCCTAGGTGGATGGAAGAATTCATTCCAAATATCATTTCTTTCTTTGTCAATGTCTTCTAATCTTCCCTTTAGTACTTTGTATGCTATCATCTTTGCTGAAAATTTCTTTTCATGCTCCTTCATTTTTGAATCAATTTATTCGAATTTTGACTTGGGTGGCATGAAAGTAACTAGCGATGTTTCCCCCATTTCTTTCTCTATGTGCAAGGCATATGTCCATCTTGTTGATATTTTGTAATTGAGGTCTTGTGGAATATTCTTTTTGAATTGTATAGGTACATAACTGTATTCAACCATTGCCTTAATTATGGCCTCTTCTATCTTATTCTGATTCTTAGGAGGAAAGGTCATCAATTGTCTAATCTTGTGATGTGATAAGCTTCCTATATTGATGATTGACTCTAAAACTTCATCAATTGTCTTAGGTATCTTGGCCTTTTCTGCCTCAATCCTTTGTTCTTTGTCATCCCTGGCAATATCATCTTTGTCCTCCTTTCCTCTTATATATCTTCTTATTTTCCTCAGTGTTAATTTCTTGGTTTGAGGCTTTCTTTTCTAATAAGTCCTCAGAGTACTTTTCTTTATTGGTGAGTCTAGCTATTTTGTAGTCTTACTCCTGGTTCTTGATGCAACTATTATAGTAGTAACCTTTGGTTTCTTGGTTGGTGGTGCATCTGAATCAGTAGACTCAGAGTCACTTAACTCTTCACCTTCACTGATGGGTGACTGTCTCTCAGTGATATCATCTATTTTTTCTAAGTCTTCCTCAGTTACCAATAGTTTCTTTTGATGATTTTTTATTATTTTAGTCTATTTTTTGGTCTATCTTCTTCACTACTAAGCCACTCTTGATTCTAGACTTTGCTTCCTCATATGTGCCAAACCTGCTCAATGATTTGTCTACTAGTTCATTCAATAAGGCTTCAATATAATTTATAGCTTGATAAATGTTGATATCATAGTCCAATGGTGGTAACCATGTTGTTCTCGATATAGCTGGTTTGATAAGAGTGGTGTCGGTGTCCACTATAAAACATATGTCATCTTTCTATTGTTCAATTAGATGTGTAGAGATTGTCATTCTCTTCTACATTTTGTCCTTGAAAGTGGTGAAGTATTCATCCATTATAGATGTGAAGTTATCCCCTAGTGACTTAATGAGGTCACTAATCTGTGCAATTATTGGTCGGGATGTGTCCCAATTGATATTACTAGCCAAAGGGAAGAAACTATGAAAATAGAAGAATGTGCACATAAGGAGAGAATCGAACTTACATGTATTAGATCTGGCTGATCTAATTGTTCTCGTGTTTTCCTATAGTTTCTTTAGTAGAAGCTCGGATAAGTCTAGTTGAAGTCCCTTCTTCACAATCTTATAAGCAGTGTCAACTGCTCCACATGGTATGTTGTTCATTCTACTAGCTTGGTATATCTTGTACCCAAGTACACATGCACCAAATTTCATCTTAGGATCGGTGATTGAATTAAATTTTAAACCTCTACCATCCCATAATGCACCAGTTAACTATTCAATCTCAGGTTGAGAAGGATGCTTTAAGGCTTATGCCTTCTCGGTAATGGGATAACCTATTACAGCGTGAATCACATCCTTTGTCATCAATTTTGGTTCATTGAACCACATTTTTATGTCATGTACCCACCTAAGTACAATGTGTATCCATTTGGTCTTGAACTCTTTCGGTAACATTAGAGCATTGGTTAACCCTTTATCTTCAATGTGCTTATGTTCATGTTTAAGGTTTCTATCATTGCATAGCTTCTGGTAAGCTTCTTCAATCTCAAGATCTACAATCTCTGCAACCTTACAGTGGATGTATGCGTGTATATCTTCAACTAGAAAAAACCCTAGGAGGTGTACTTGGAATGCTCCCTTGTCGTCGGGTTGAGAAGCAACCTCAGTGAAAAACTTATAGTTAGTCTCCTCATAGGTTGTGTTCTTAATCAGGTTGATCTTCTTATCCTTTGTGTTCTTTATCTTTGAGACTCATGAGGTAGTTGCCATTATTCATAAAATTAGGGCTTCTCTATAAATAAACTATGAGCTCAGTGAGTCCAGATACTCACTTGATCTATGTTGTGGATGCTTGGAATCTATCAAAGTAGCCTTTGAATTTTCAATGAATCATTCTACAATCTTATTGCTCTTAGTCTCTCTTCTTCTCTCTCTCATTTTCACTTTATTGCTTGGTGAATGAATGAGCTCTTTGTTTCCCTATTTATAGAAAATAACCTAAGTGGTGCATTGAATGCTTCAACTACCACTTGGTTGATGAAACAAAGACGCTCGGGTATCATACCAAAGTCTTCATCCTTTTTGAGTATACTACACTTGGGGTACATGACAACTTATTTGTACTTTACACATGTTCACCGATGGTGCTCGGTATGTAGTGAAGACATGATTGTCTTTCACATGTTTACCGATGATGCTCAATTTATATTGACAACTTGTTTGTTTTTCATATGTACAGCAATGATGCTCGGTATGTATTGACTGACGAGACTAGATTCACAAAATCATAACAAGTAATATCATAGTGCATCTCCATTCATGGTAATTTGGATTTTTCTCAATGAATATAGGAACTTATGTAAAATACAACTTTGTAGAGTGCAGTTATGTACTTACTTGTTTTACTTAGGTGGGGGTGGTGATATCACCTAATCCATTAGATGAGGTGTCACCTATTGTGGTTCTTGGTCTAGCATCATCTTTGCTTGAAGCTTTCCTCCACATTTGATTTCTCATTCTTCTGATACCTTCAATAGTGTTCCCATTAGGAAAAGTGCTTGACTATGTCACTTGGTCTCTACAGTCCTTGCTTAGGTGACCGACCTTATGATAGTGTAAGCATGCCATTCTAGAGCTAGTCTAGTTCCTCGATCTTCATATACATTTTCTCATGTAGTTTGCAACTATGTGTCCATATCTACCACATGTTTTGAAATTTACCCATGTGTTGTAATCCCAAACATATGTGTTATCGACTCTTCTTAGTTTATAAGAATTTTCTTTCTCTTTGGGTTTCCATACTTGCTTTTTTCATTTTCTACATTCATGAGATGTGTGGCAATGCATTTTGCAGGTAGAACAATATTTTTCCATGTAGGATTGCTTCTTTGGTTTTCTTATCTTAGATATGTATTCATGTGCTCTGTTTCCTTTCTTTTTACAATTATAATAGTTGCCTATGAATTTAGAAGTGGATTTAGGAATACCTTTAGCTTTTGTCCTGCAAACATTTGATTTGTGGCCTAGTTTTTCACAGTGATTGTGTGACTGCTTCTTTGGCCTTGGATTTTTTTAGACATCTCTTTGATCAGCTCGGTTTGATGATTCTATATGCTTGATATACCCTAAACTGGTATTGGTGTTGAGTCTCCTTTGTCCATTCAAAAAATCATCCATTATTTTTGTACTTTCTTCAACTTTTTTGATCATATCATTATGTTGTTGTTGAATCCTTGCTTCATGCTTTAGTTTTTCATTCTCTTCTCTTAGTTCACCAATAACTTCCAATTTCCCATTAAGTTCTATGTTCACTCAGTTGGCCTCATGACTCATAAGAACTATTTGATTGGTGATTTCAATGTGATGTTTAGTTAGTCTTTGTATCTCAGTTTCTTTCTCTTGCAGCTTCTCAATGATCTTCCTCCTATCATCAATGGCTAGTGTTCTTTCTTGTTCAACTTGTCTAGTATTATTCATAACATAAATCATTCTTATTATCTATCTCTTGACCGATCTGCACTACCTTTACTTGTTCAGTCAAATGCTGATTGATTTCATTAATACTTGTAATGCTTCCTACAGATGTGTCAGATGTATTACTAGATGTAGATTCTAATGACTCAAACAAATAAGGTATCTCTTCTTCATGATAGTCAGTTTCATTGTAGCAAGATGTCATGACTTTTCTCTCATCCAATAATTCTCTCATTTTGATTCTTTCTTCTTTGTATTTCTCATAGAAAATTTGTATGTGAAACTTCTGATTCTCAATATTCTTGTCAAGCTTATACCTTTTCATTATATGATATTTTTCTCTCAAGTGATCAAACTTTTCCAAATAAGAGATCTAGCTCTAATACCAATTATTGAAATAATGGAATGGTGTGTACTGAGAGAGGAGGGGTGAATCAGTACCCTTAAAACTTTTTATCAAATAACCTTAGTAATCTTTTCTTGCATTACTGACAATTAATGCTTTTCTACCTCATGCATGTAATATCAAAACATAAATATAATTTCATGTAAACAATCATAAAAATATTGATGAAACTTAGTTACACATGACACAAGAATTGGTAACGTAGAAAACCCCTATTAGAGGGTAAAAAATGTGGTGGGGATGAAACCCACAAAGCTTCACTATCTGTAGAATGGAAGGTGTCGATTAAGGCTACAAGTGTGATCACTTATGATGATCTTACCATGTTAGGAGTAACATGTTAGACTTGTTAGGTCTACTCAGTTAAGAGATTTTAACAACATTGTTAAGTGTGCACTCGGTTAAGAGATTTATAATAAGATTGTTAAGTCCACCTTCTTGAAGGATTTCTTATATTTGCTACAATTTTTAGAGGGTAGACAAAAATACTTATGACCTGATGGATTGCAATCTTTAATTGCTGAATACAAATCCTTTAAGTTCACAAAACTCTGTATCACCTAATTGTGATGGATAATAACTCTATTCTGCTTGGTAGACTTGAATCTAGTTCTTCTTAACTATATTCTTCCTTTTGTGTCCTTCTACATGAAACTCTCTTTCTGGTCCATAGATGTCTTCTTTGGCTACAATCATCTGGTTCTTGATTGATTATACATCTATATATACAAAGGTTTTGACCTAATTAAGTGTCATGCCCAAAAATTGGGCAAAAACACACGATCAAAAATTTTAAACACATGCTAAAGAGGTTAACTAATCTACCTCTAAGGTAACACTTGCACGCAAAATGGTGCAAAAGAAAAATAACAAATATAAAGCTCATATAAGGTATGATAGCTCTCGGAACTATCCTACAGGGATCCCTAAACTACGCGCTTTGATCTGCACGCAAAACAAGATAGTTGACCAAAAGTCAACTAAAGTTGACCAAAAGTCAACTATACTCTAAAGTGTGTGAAAAGAAGTTACTAAGGTCCGCTAAACCCTTAGGAAAACTCACACATGCAAATTGAGATAGTTGACCCAAAAGTCAACTAGAGTTGACCAAAAAGTCAACTATCTCCAAAAGGTGTGAAACTGAAATCTTAGGGTCCAAAGGGTACAGGGAACATCTGGGATAAAAATCAAGATGATTGGAGGAAGTTTGACTACGATTGACCAAAAGTCAACTGTGCACGACACTGGTCAAAGGTAGCGATAATACCCTTAAAAGATGTATATCGTGAAGATAAGGGGTTGTTATGACCCCCTTATCGATAAAACGTTATCTAGGTTATTAATTTAAAATGAATAATTTATTTAGATAAATGACGTTCTAAACCTTATATTTATATATTAATTAACAACATTTCCTAAAGTTAAAATTAAAATAACTAGCAGTTTAAGATAACTAACATATCTAAAATTTAAACAATATAAATCAAATCTTATTTGCAACTATATCCATAAACTCAAAAACAAAAATAATTCAATAATCTATTCATAGATGAAATTTAATTTTCTTTTAAATTAAATCTAACTAAACCCTATAAATCTATTTAAATCTTAAACATTAACTAATCATTATTTTATAAACTACATCTAATCTAAGAAATAATAAATCAAATATAATCTATCATTAAACCAAACCTTGTTAACAAATAGTGATAAATAATAGTAGAATAAAATAAAAACAAATCTAATAATAAATTCCAATCTATAAAAGTTAAAGATTCTCTAAAATAACCGTAACTTGAGTTAAATTAAATAACCAATAGATTACTTACCTTCACGTAAGTTTAATAACTCACTAATTAATCTATACAAAAATAAAATCTAACTAGAAATATTAAATGATTTAATAATAACTAAAAATGATTACATCATCTAAAACTTCCCTCTTTTTAAATTAAATCTATCATACAACATTAAATTACTTATTATAAGAAATCTAATTAACTAATAAAACCAAATTAAATCTTAATAAAGTAAATGACAAACTCACCATTTAATTTTTAATTTAAAACAACCATAAAATATATTCTGATTATAAAACTTTTATAATAAAATCAATTCTATAAAATAAAATACCTCCTTTTGAAATAAATCTATTAATGAGAATAAAATTGCTCTAAAGAAAAGAAAAAAAATCAAATTTAATTACTTTAATAATGGAACAAATTTCTCAATATAATCATTACGAAATTATAACCAAGAAACTAAAACAAAATAAACCTTATATTTTTTTATTTTTTTTTAAACACTACCTTTACAATACAATATTCTAATTAATCCTATTATTAATAAACCATTATTTAAACAATATCTAATATAACAATTTTAATTCTAATCTATATTTAAATAAAATCTACTTTGCAAATACCCTTACCACTAAACATTTTAACCCTAAAGTAAAACAAAAATAAAATCATTCTATTCTAAAAGAATTTAACCCTAGCCTCATAATCACATACAATGAAATCCTTTTATATAAATTCTTAACCTAATTATTCATTATGCTTTAAAACTACAATTATCGCACAGTGACAGGGCACATAGAGGAGGCAGCGAGAAGTTATGGCCGCAGGGCGGCAGAAAGGGAGAGGTGGGGAGCCGGTGGTGGCGGCCGATAGAGGGTTGGGGGAAGGCCAGCCCTCCTCGCCCCACTCTTGCACAGAGGGGACCGCGGGGATGGGCTTCAACCCTCCCGACCCCAGGATAAAAAAATCCATAGAAATTATTTATTATATTATTTTATTTTTTATTTTTGTTCTTATATGTATATATTTTTTTCTCTATTTTTTTTTTAAAGCAATGTTTATAGTAATATAGCTTTTAAATACTATGTTTACTATTTAACATAACATAAATATAAAATGTAATTAATTTTTTTTTTAAAGAAAAGACTGGTGAAAAAGGTATGTACCAAAACAACAGATATTAGGAATTATTTTTTTTAAAATTTTATTTTACCATGAGCATATATAATTTGTTTTCTAAACATTGTAGGAAAAACATTTTTCTTTAGAGCATTTTTTTTATAAAAAAAATTTTTGAAGAATTTTTCAGAATTATTTCTTAAGTAAGGAATGATAATACATTAGATTATATATATTTTTTAAGAACACTAAAGCTCAAAGATCTACAAAGAAATACTTATTTTAATCCAACACACAATATTTACAAACTAGAATTCTAACTAGATTATATAAATCTCTAAATCTTGCATATAGATTTCCAAACCTCTTTTCTTAATTCCAAATTTAAAATAAGGTTACACTTCCCATTGGTTCTCCATAATACAATAATGATAATATAATTTTAAAATAATAATAGGCTACATATTTCCTTAAAATTCCTTATACAAACTTTGCAATAATGAAAACCTTAAAACAATATAGGTTACAAATGATGATTTTTCAGTTGTATCCATCTTTCACATAAGGGTGCACTGCAGCTAAGAACTCCTTCAAGAACCTGTAAATGATGGGATTGACCATGGAGGCTCACCTCCCAACCTAAGCCTTTACAAGGCCACCCCTGAGCTTGGGGATCCAAATAGGAACGGGATACAAACAAACAAGCAAACAGGAAGAAAACATACACTAGAAAGCTTCGCAACACAAGGATTAACAATGGTTAGGTCTTCAAGAGACTTTCCAAAATAGGGGCAGTGGTAGACCTCACTGTAGGAGAAAGTCAAGAATGATAATAACACACAAGCCTCACATGGACTTGAAACAGACCATCTTCACAAGATGCAGTCCTGAAGTAACCTCCTTATGCCTCCTAAGTGCCCTCAGGCCCTTCTTGGCATCATGGGTATCATGTTACCCCATATTTTTCCTTCCACACATGGGAGACTCTACACTAACAGAAATTATTTCCAACTACCCCTCCAAGGATACTCTTCCCTCCCAAGGGTGAGTGTACCTTGAAGACCCTTTCAAAATCCATCACAAAATAAAGACATTGGCAACAAACATTTAAATTTAAAAACTGAAATAAAGCTTCAAAAACACACAAGACTCCATTAATGGAGTTCTTGAGCTCAAGAATACACATAAACATAAACAAATAACTTAAAATAAATCCAACCTTAATCCAAAGTTAAGGTGTGAATAGGAATGGTGTTGAGCTATCCTTCCTAAGCTCCTTCTCCAAAAGCTCCTTCAACTGATATCTGTCTCTAAGGGTAGAGAGTAGGTGAACACTCAACTCATCCTAAGTCCTTCCCTAAATAGGAAAAACTCCAATAAGAGAAAGGCTTAACCCAAAGGTGAGGTAACTCTAACCATTCCTAAACTAATCCACTTCCTAACTCTCCAAGGGTGAAGTCAAATGAAACTTGGGTAGAAGAGAGAGTGAGGGTAACCAAAGTCACACTCCTCTTTCAAATTCGCTGAAAATTGAAAATGACACTTAAAGAGAGCAATAAAAAAGTTTAGAGGCTCATTAATGACAGAAAATGACCCCTAACCCATAGGGTACCAAGTTGGGTGACTAAAACTGACCCCGGTTACCTCCTGAGAGCCCAAAAGACCTTCTAAAACTCACCCTGAGATTAACCTACAGATTTCTAAGTCAAAAGACTTCCAAAAACTTCTAACCCTGGGGTAAGCTTGGGTACTACTTCTAGATGACCTTAGTTAACCCTCAACTAACCTTAGTTTCCCCTTTACTAGCCATGTCAATAATTAAATTACAACAATTGCCAAACTTGACACATTAAATTAAAACAAATGACATGACTTATTCACATAAATATTTATTAATTTAATGACACACATGCAAACCACGTTTATGAATTAAACACATAACAACGAGGTCCATGTCTCTTTATATAGACAGGACCTTGGAAGCACGGGTATTTACATAGGTTCCAGTACTGGGTCCCCGATATAGATCAATGGTCAACTTTTCCTGCACACTCAATGCACACATCAGTAGATCCAAAATGACATGATATGAAACATAACATGACATCAATGATATACATACATATAAACCATATTTGCATTAGAACTGAAATAACCTAGCATCAGTTTCCTAAACCAAATTCATCATATTACATTCATACATTTAAACCTAATTAAGACATCGTCATAACTGAAACTGAAACAAAACATAACACATCTCAAGTGTACCCTGATTACATAATCAGGTAGTGAATACATAACTTAGGATTCAACAGATCCTTAAATACATAAAAGTCTCCAAAGTCAAGGTATGTCTAAATACATAATCACTGAAAGCATAAAATGCACTGAAAGCACAACTAAATAAAGCAGTGAAACAAGGATTGACTGAGGTGGGTCTCACATCCACCCCCTCTAGGCATGAAATTCCTCCTGGAGTTCATCGAAGAGGTGAGGGTACTGTGATGTCATCTGTGCTATGTCTTCTCAAGGGACTGTAACCTCATCATAACAATATCACTGGACCATAACCTGGTCCAGCCCCCTGGCTCGAAGTGCAAGGATTCATCAACTCATAATACGGATGGGCTCCATATCCATCTGGTTGTCCAACTCCACCTGAGGTCTCAGAGACGGTGGTCTGATGCTCTACTGGCCAGTTATCAATTGCTGCAAAAACCATGTGGGACTTTCCCCTATCCTGAGTTGTCGGCTTAGACATTGTTGCACGTTGACTACCATCTTGAGAACATTCTCTAGCTAAGTGACCATGGCACCACAAGTGTAACATGGCCCACGTGACTAAACCTGAATTCCTGAAGGCCTAGAGTACTATGATCCTGAAGCCCTAGAGGACTCGTTGTACCCACCTCTAGAGGACTGTTGAGTCTGCGCTGGAGGTGTGCTTGGCACCTGTGGTCTCTGATCCTGCTGGGACTGTTGTGGCTGCTGCTGCTACTGTGGGGCCCTAAATGACCCTGAGGAGTTCCTCTGATTACCCTTCCATGAGGGTCTCTAATTACCTATAGCCTGAGATGTAGGATTATGGTTCTGAGACCTATCCCTAGCATTTTTTTGCCCTCCGACTATCTCTTTGGCCACTAAGGCCCTGTCCACTGTGAACCTCAAATCTCCTGATGGTACCATGTGTACCCTATCTAAAATCATAGGATTTAATCCCTTGATAAACCTATTCACTTGCAGCTTCTCATCCCCCATGTATTCCACATAAGGTAGGAGATCGAGAAACTTGCCCTCATACTAGGCTAATGTAAGACCCCGTTGTCGGAGGTCATAGAACTCATCAATACGATGCTGCCTAAACTGTTCTGAAACATATCGCCCTTTGAAAAGCTCAAGGAAAGCTCCCCAAGTAAGGGTATTAATGTCTATGTGTCCCTTGGATTCCTCATGCCTCCACCAAGTGGATGCTTGGTCTCTAAATAGAAGAATTGCAAACTGTGCTCTAAGGTTGCTGCCATAATTCTGCAACCTGAAACACCTCTCAAGGCTTAAAAGCCAAGCCTCTGCTCTTGCCCCATCTGCTTCTCCTAAGAAGGGAGGTGGTTTGAGCCTCATCAACTCTATGATCTTGTTTCCAATATCAGGGGGTGCTATATTGAGCCTCTGGGCACCTCCCTTGGGAATACCCCCTGGTACTCCAATGGACTCTTCTTCTTGATCAACCTGATCCTCTCCCATTCTAGGAGGTGGGCTCGTACTCTTTCTACTGATTAACTGGTGGCATACGGTCTAGAATAAGCCTAGCCAAGTTACGCAAGGCTAGTAGTAGTGCTGCATTAGGATCGGGAGGTGGTTCAAGAGGTGGACTCTGATCCCTTATGCAATTTTCCACCTCAGGTCGTTCCTCCACCCGAGCTGCGGGGGAACATTTCTGACCACGTCCCTACTGACGGGCCTGACGAGTGATATGTGGCATCTACACATACATGACAAAGTTTAACGATAACGCAGTGGGCTAGGTTCCCAATGTTGCTAAACATGGTTCTGATACAAAATGTCATGCCCAAAAATTGGGCAAAAACACACGATCAAAAATTTAAAACACATGCTAAAGAGGTTAACTAATCTACCTCTAAGGTAACACTTGCACGCAAAATGGTGCAAAAGAAAAACAACAAACATAAAGGTCATACAAGATAGGATAGCTCTCGGAACTATCCTACAGGGATCCCTAAACTACGCGCTTCGATTCGCATGCAAAATAAGATAGTTGACCAAAAGTCAACTAGAGTTGACCAAAAGTCAACTATACTCTAAAGTGTGTAAAAAGAAGTTACTAAGGTCCGCAAAAACCTTAGGAAAACTCACACATGCAAATTGAGATAGTTGACCCAAAAGTCAACTAGAGTTGACCAAAAAGTCAACTATCTCCAAAAGGTGTGAAATTGAAATCCTAGGGTCCAAAGGGTACAGGGAACATCTAGGATAAAAATCAAGATGATTGGAGAAATTTTGACCATGGTTGACCAAAAGTCAATCATGCACGACACTGGTCAAAGGTAGCGATAATACCCTTAAAAGATGTATATCGTGAAGATAAGGGGTTGTTATGACCCCCTTATCGATAAAATGTTATCTAGGTTATTAATTTAAAATGAATAATTTATTTAGATAAATGATGTTCTAAACCTTATATTTATATATTAATTAACAACCTTTCCTAAAGTACAAAATAAAATAACTAGCAGTTTAAGATAACTAACATATCTAAAATTTAAACAATATAAATCAAATCTTATTTGCAACTATATCCATAAAATCGAAAACAAAAATAATTCAATAATCTATTCATAGATGAAATTTAATTTGCTTTTAAATTAAATCTAACTAAACCCTATAAATCTATTTTAATCTTAAACATTAACTAATCATTATTTTATAAACTACATCTAATCTAAGAAATAATAAATCAAATATAATCTATCATTAAACCAAACCTTGTTAACAAATAGTGATAAATAATAGTAGAATAAAATAAAAACAAATCTAATAATAAATTCCAATCTATAAAAGTTAAAGATTCTCTAAAATAACCGTAACTTGAGTTAAATTAAATAACCAATAGATTACTTACCTTCACGTAAGTTTAATAACTCACTAATTAATCTATACAAAAATAAAATCTAACTAGAAATATTAAATGATTTAATAATAACTAAAAATGATTACATCATCTAAAACTTCCCTCTTTTTAAATTAAATCTATCATACAACATTAAATTACTTATTATAAGAAATCTAATTAACTAATAAAACCAAATTAAATCTTAATAAAGTAAATGACAAACTCACCATTTAATTTTTAATTTAAAACAACCATAAAATATATTCTGATTATAAAACTTTTATAATAAAATCAATTCTATAAAATAAAATACCTCCTTTTGAAATAAATCTATTAATGAGAATAAAATTGCTCTAAAGAAAAGAAAAAAAATCAAATTTAATTACTTTAATAATGGAACAAATTTCTCAATATAATCATTACGAAATTATAACCAAGAAACTAAAACAAAATAAACCTTATATTTTTTTATTTTTTTTTAAACACTACCTTTACAATACAATATTCTAATTAATCCTATTATTAATAAACCATTATTTAAACAATATCTAATATAACAATTTTAATTCTAATCTATATTTAAATAAAATCTACTTTGCAAATACCCTTACCACTAAACATTTTAACCCTAAAGTAAAACAAAAATAAAATCATTCTATTCTAAAAGAATTTAACCCTAGCCTCATAATCACATACAATGAAATCCTTTTATATAAATTCTTAACCTAATTATTCATTATGCTTTAAAACTACAATTATCGCACAGTGACAGGGCACA
>MU226429.1:3542269-3558405 GCA_018584345.1 Thuja plicata
TAACACGACATCAATGATATACATACATATAAACCATATTTGCATTAGAACTGAAATAACCTAGCATCGGTTTCCTAAACCAAATTCATCATATTACATTCATACATTTAAACCTAATTAAGACATCGTCATAACTGAAACTGAAACAAAACATAACACATCTCAAGTGTATCCTGATTACATAATCAGGTAGTGAATACATAACTTAGGATTCAACAGATCCTTAAATACATAAAAGTCTCCAAAGTCAAGGTATGTCTAAATACATAATCACTGAAAGCATAGAAAGCACTGAAAGCACAACTAAATAAAGCAGTGAAACAAGGACTAACTGAGGTGGGTCTCACATTAGGTTTCATGATTTACAAGAAAAACTCTATGATCAAAGGTTTACAAATTGACCTTGATCTCCTAGTTTGGATGTTTACAATCAGCTAAATTGATTAAAACTATTACTTATGATTTTCTTGATCCTCAAGAAATGGTTTTATAGCTAAACATAAAGCTAATTAAAAACTAAAGTTCTTTAGCTGACGTGTATCTTAGATCTACTTTTCTTGGGAATAAAACTATCTCTCGGTAGACTGGTGATCAGTATACTCTGCAGTCTATGCTCGGTGATTTCTATGAATTGTGCTCTCAGTTTACTCTATCAACTGTCTATCGGTGTTCACTGATTTTGTTGATCACTGTGCTAAGACATTTTTGGTGATCTCAGTGCTTGTCTGAATGTTGTCACTCGGTGATCATGTAACAGACAGTTCAAAAATTGTTTCCTTGTATACTAATGACAACTTATTGATCTTTTAAGGATTATCAGAGGTAACTATTCAATTTATAAAAAAAGAAATTAATATCTTTCATTCATGACCTACTAAATAGAAAATCACATTATTAATAAATATATTTAATCTTAATGATTGAGCTTCTTTCGTATTAAATTAACTATTATTATTATTATTTATCGCTACTAGAGACTCTAAAAATCATCAGATGATAATAATAATAAATATCAATAACCATACCATGATTTATACCATTATTGACAATTTATTGCTATAGGATCTTAATAATCATGTATTGCTACAACATACTCATGTAATAATTATATCGTAAAATCTAATTAGAACTATAATGAACAATTTCCACCATTAAAACATAATAAATGATGTCATGTTAATTCGATTAATGTTAATTAAATTTATATTTTCTTATTAATAAAATATTACGTTACTAATGATACATTAATTATTAATTTAAGTCTAGCAACCACATGACCTATAATATAACCATAAATTGTTATGTTGTGGCAATACCTAGATTATTCAATTAGAACAAATCAATTAAATACCATAACCATTAAATTGGAAAAGACATGTACACACTCGACTAAGATGAAAAGGTCAAATGTAGACACAAGAAAACCATAAACAAAGTGCCAAGGTAGTTGAAGGGACAGTACTACAATATTTAAAAAAGATTATTCTTTCAGATTAGTAAACCTCTATAAGAAAAATTGAAATATAAATTCTCCAAAGTCTTTTTTTACAAGAATAATAAGGTTTGTTTTTCCCATTATATATATATCACCAACACTGAAAGACAGGTTTAGTGCAACCTGACAGACAAGTTCAAGGGAACCTGACGACACAGTGCAACTCAAAAATGTTACAAGAGGAAACCGAAAAAATAACCTGATAGAGAAAACCCAACAGAGGAACCTGACAAGAAGATTACAGTACAACCTGACAGGACAGATGACAAAGGAACTCGACAGACCAAAGAGCAACCTGAGCACCAATCTACTGAGAGATAGTTAGAATTGCAAGAAATGTGGATCTAACATCCATGTCAGATAAAACACTTGTGTTCTTATATTTAGCTTTTCTATTAGCTTTAAATCCATTTCTTGAGGGACAAGCAATGTAATTGTAATTCTTTTAATTAGTCTAACTGGTTAGAAACATGCAAACTAGGAGATCAAGGTCAAGCTGTAAACCTTCGATCATAGACTTATCATTTTAATATGTGAAACTCATTTAGATATGTAATCAATCAGAATATATGTGTGATGATGATTGTAGCCGAGAACCATATCTAAAGATTAGACTGGGAGTTTTATGTAGAAGAACAACCAAAGATGAAATCAGTTATCTAGAACAAAAACCAAGGCTATCGAGCAGAACAAGGGTCTTGATCAATCACTATAGGTGATAAATATACATGTAATCTTTATTGGATCTGTAATAAAAAAATTCTAGATTGAACATACTCAGGTCAACGAATATTTTTGATTACATTCTAACTGTTAGAAACACTGAGAGGGGGGGGGGGTGTGAATCAATGTTTGTCTATTAATTATAATTTAGTAACTTTAAACTTGAATCAAATAGATAAAAAATGAAGCACTAAACATAACACAAGATATGATTATAGGGAAACTTTTATCAGAGGAAAACCCCGGTGGGAATTAGTACCCACAAATGATTGTACTAGTATAATGAACCTGTTAAAGCTCATTTCCCATGTTAGGAGTAGTCTTTACAATTCAAGTATAATGACCCTATTAGGAGTCTTTACAAAAACCCTGTTAGAGGTGGTTGGCTCACTGCCAGAGCTCACTACTAAATAAGATGAAGACTACAACCTTCTAATAACTGATATACACTATATATAAAATGAACTGTTGTAATGACACTATTGTCTGATCAGTTCCGTTTATGCATTGATGCTTTAATCTCTTGTAGACTTCTACTTCATACTATTTTTCTCATATTGATCTTCTGAATATCTTCTCTACTTCTTTTTCATCGACACCCTTAATACAAAAGTGCATGTCTTGTATATATATATGCCGGAATAGACGCGACTAAAAACAAGACCTTAGTTGGCCCAAAAACAACATACAAAATGCTTCCAAAAAATTTTCTTGAGCATGTTTACAATAATATTTAAGACATAATTACAAAATTTTTACAATAGGTGCATAGCCTTTACAAAACAAAATTTTATGTACGCTAATCCAGAAACTGAGGTCGGCTCCATACTCTATTTTCTGAACTGTTAGTGCACTTAATATTTGTGTAACTTCTCCATACTATCATTATGTACCATGTGTGTATAGGGTAAGCTAAAAAACATATCATAGAGCTTAAGTATGAATGCGCATATTCTGACTCGATCTTACGCACGTGCGCTGGTGCTCTAATCGACTGCATATCTCTGTTCTATTTTGTCTTCTGTACTTAGCCATTTTTATCTTCCAAGTTTACTTGAAAAAACTTCATATGACTTTATTGCCATGATGACAACACAAAATAAGTCATATAAACCCTGAGTGTCAACTTTCCAACAATCTCCCCCTTTGTCATTAATGGAAACAAAGGAATGTGGCCAAGTTGCTTAAACTTTGACTTAACAACAAAAAATATTTATATCATAACTTTGGCTATATAACATACTCCTTATATACATACATTACTCCCCCTTTGACATTAATGAAAAAGGTGTCAAAATTGTAAGTCTCTAGGTACTTATTGCAAGTACACATCTGGATAAAAAATCTAAAGATTCTTGATCTCTTGCTGCCTGAATGCCTTCAATGCATCAACTATCTGAAGATGGGCGCATAAGGAATATGTAAGCTTCTCCATTTTTGTCAAATCCATGTAGGGTCCTTGATCATATGTGGAAATGGTTGCATCTATCTATTTGATGTTTTCATTCAAAAAATCTAAGGAGGGCGCAAGTGCATTTCTTAGTTGGGTCTGCCTTGTCCTTATCTTGTTGATCTCCATCTTAACTTTTTCAATCTTGTCTATCTGCCCTTGATAGATATTGTTGCAGATATTGATGTCTTGGGATGATGTTTCAACTGATTTCCTTATGTTATCAACCAAGATATCTGCCTCCTTAATCTTCTTGATGTGCTCAGAAGTGAGTTTGCCTCTATCCATGCAATTTGCTATTACTTTCCTGCCTTTTGATGCCAACTCTTTCAGAATTGTCTGACCAATCTTCAATGAATTGAGATGTAAAGAGAAATTCTTTATCAATTCATCCAATCTTTCCTTTTTGTAAATTTCCTCTGCAGTTCTAGTAGCTGAGTCTACTAAACTTGAGAAGTGTGCTTTGAATCTTGTTAAGATGCTATCGACATCAGCAACTGACTCAATTTTAGCCACTTTCTTAATTATTGGTACTACGTCATTCAAAATGTTCACTAACTCTAGAAAGAGAGGGTTTCTTATAACTTGTTTCTCTTTGGCTTTCTCCATGGCTAAGACACTGATCTTGATCAAATATTCTTCTCCCCATGCATCTAGGCTTTCTGAGTTAGGGGTTAAACTTAACAACAATGAAGTTGATGGTTGAATAGATGGAATGAATATAGCATTTTGACAAGTATCCATGCATTTAATTTTCACTGGGATCTCCATAATGGGTGGTTCATTGGATTGATTGTCTTTTTCATTTTTCAAATCTGTTGAATCTTTAGCAGGAGCTTCATCAGTGCATATCTTCTCTATCTCTTTAGTGCTGACAAACGATTTTTCAATTTTTTCCATGTCATTATCTAAAGTTGTCATAGATATCTTAAAATCATTGATCACAATGGTTTCTTCTGAATCTTTGGTTGTATCAGAAGGTGATGAAACTGTGGGCATTGAATCTTATGGACCTGTCATAGGCGCATTTGGAATCACTGGTTCTTTATCCTATTTAGGAGGGACTGGAGTCACTTTTGCTGTAGGAGCCATTGATGGATAAATGTGTCTATCCAAAAATACTTTCTCAAATGCTTTATGAGTCTCTTCACCAACAAGTTCATATTCTTTGTTCATAATATGAAGAGTTCTAGTTTTGGTTCTAAGATGAGGTTTTACCAAATCTAATAGTATTTATTTCTCATCATGTGAGAAAATAGGGAGAATAATGTCTAATTTTTCTTCTCTAATCCTTATATCCTCTTCAACTGCTTGCCTTTTCAATAGGTCTAGTATGTTCCATACTTTATCTGGTATGAGTGTCTTGAGTTCCAATACTGACTTTTTAAACTTGATCATATGAGAGACAATCATATAATGTATTTCTAATTTATCTATCTCTTGGTATTTGTCATAGACATTTTTAATAGATTCTAGTCTACCTTCATTAACAATTATGTTCCTTAAGACTATTAGACTAGGTCTTAATCCTACCTCGAGAGGGGCTTGAGTGTTCTTTACTTTTCTCCTTGTTGTCCTTGAGGATGGGTGACCTATGGGAACTTGCTTCCTTCTTCTGGTCAACTTGCTTGGTACTAATGGTGGAGAGGAATCCAAGTCAATATTAGTTGATGGTGCAGATGTACCTTCATTATATTTCTTCTTCTTCTTCTTGGGGATATCATAGATTTTTCTATTTTGACTTCTGTTTGTTTGATCTCTCTTGCAATTTATCTTCCCTAGCTTTATCTAGGTCTTCTTGTGTGATCCCATGAACTTTTAGGATATTGGATGTAATCCTTGATGCCTTCCTTTTGTTATCTATACTGTATAAGACAAAATCAATTTGATTTGTCTTCTCTCTATATGTACCCCATCTTGGTTCATTTGGATCTTTGGGTGCAGACAAAATAACTTGTCCATATCCTTCCAAAATATGTTCTTCAACTTCATAACCAAGTGGATGAATCCATTTGGTTCTTGGCTCAACTGCTTCCATGCAAGTACAGTCAGTTTCCACCATGAAGCATATGGTGTCCTTGTATGTATCAACTACCTTTTTTGATATTCTGAACCTCTTCTACATCTTGATCTTGAATGTTTTGATCTCCATGTCCATAGAATCCTTTACACTTCTTTCTGATGTAGCCTTTAGTGAAAGTTGGGACATAGTAGGTTCACTCTTGTCTAGGTAAAGATTAGAGACTTTACCAACAATATGGAAGTATAGGTAGATAATCAAAGAGCCAAATCTGAATATTTTTCTCTTATCATGCTTGATATCCCTAATGTTCTCAATCAGTTGTGTGTGCAATATCTTACAGAGATTATACTAAGTGTTATCTTTTACATCCTTATTGCTGCCAGAATAGTAGCTGCAGACACACTATTCAACCTGCTTGCATGCTAAAACTTGTAACCAAGTATCATTGTGAGAAGTTTGATGTCATCTTCTACAATGGGATCAATAGTCATCCCATGCCTATCACTTCTGGATAAGCATGCTTGTTCAACCTATTTCTTTACATCTTTACCAATGGGAAGAACCGGTCCAACTTTAGGGAGTCTGATCATCTTGTGAATAAGATCAATAGTAATGTGGACTAGAACTTCACCAATCCAATATAGATCATCATGTATTCTACTAAGTAGGATTTTAACCCATTCTGGTTCATAGAACTCATGTGCATTTGAATACTCAAAGATAGGGTTATCAGTGAGATGCATATATTCATCCTTGAATGAATAATCTAGTTTCATCATTGATGCCATAAGAGTTGCTATGCTGTTATTCCCAAAAATTTCCTTCATACAATAGATGTAGGCATGAATGTCCTCTACATGTATAACTCCTAGTGGAGTCTTGGAGAATGCCCCTTCTACATCATCTAGTACAGACTTAAATGGGTGCTTCTTAAACACATATCTCTTCTTCTCAGAGATGTCAAACACTGTAGGAGTAGCCATTACTTACTTGATACTTGCTTAAGTAGGATTTATAGATATTTTGAAACAACACATCCTCTAGGGTTCCATTTCAAATTTGATTCACCTTGCTAACCAACCAACAATTATCTGTTGATGCTTTGATGCTAAGATCTCATGTGCTCTCTGAATTCTCAATCTCGAATGCAAAAGTGAAGATGAGAGATCTCTATACTGACTTATATAAAATTTACTGCATTTAATGTTTTTTGTCATAGAGCGGTTTACATTGAGAATTTCAATCTTTGCTTCTATCATTGTTTAAGATATATTTCCATGCATACTTCCTCAATTCATCACCAAATACATGAATCCATGGGCGCATACTCAGAGGTGAGTATACCAGCCACACAGGGTTTCAGAGTGAGAATAGCTCCCCCTAAGACCATGAGGGTCAACTAATCAGAAGTAGAAGGTACATCCACTATGGATGCATCTACTACCTTGTTCTCATCATTATCTTTCTTTAATTGAACCCATATTTTACCTGAATCTTCTATAGCTTTTACAAACTTGACTTCTCTAGATTCTTCAAAAAATGATTCTTTAGGCTTCTCTTGTTTTTGAGTTCTGTATCTACAGAACCTTGAGATGTGTCTAGCTTTGCCACATGAGTGACAAATTATTGGAGGTATATTGATATTGTTTATCATGCTGCATTTCTTGGCTATGTGTCCATTATAATTACATATCTGACATGTAATGTTCTAATAGTTTCTCTGAGGTTGATTTCTCTGATTGTGTTGATTCAGATTTCTTTGATTATGCTATGACTGATTTCTTTGACTTATTCTGCATTGAATAGCCTTGTGACCAAATTTATTATAGGAACAACAATAGTCATTGAAAGGTCTTATCTCTTTACAATCTCTTGCCAAATTTCCATGCTTGTTACAGGCATAACACACTCTGTTAACTTGCTTGAGTTCATCTTTAGGTGGTTCTATTTTATCCTCTGCAAGATTCTTAGTTTTCTTTTCTTCTGTAGATATCTCTTGTGCATTCTTTCTTTCTTGCATTGAATTGATTGAAATTTGAGCTACACTGTATCCAACACCAGTAGTATCACCTTTTAGCTTCTGTGCATAAATTTGTGATTGAATTAGGTCAAAAATTGTGTGTAATTTCTCAATTTTCTCTTTTGCTTTTGTTAATCTAGATTCAATATTTTTCTAGATGTTTTCCAACTCTAAGATCTTCATATTTTCTTGCATAAGTTCATCATCTAATTGTTTGATTTATTTTTTCTTTTCTTCAATAGCTGTTAGGATATCTATAATTTTTTCATTTAGATCTTCAATCTTATCTTTTGAAGACATGTTCTCTTCATTCATCTTTTTGACCATTTTTCCCAAATCATTTATAGAGCAATCTTTCAGATCTTTCCTTAATTTTTTGATAAGCATTTGGGATCCATCAACTTTTAGTTTTAGTTCTTCATTTTCTTTTTCAGATCTGGCAAGATCTTCAAGGGTTGCTTCAAGATTATTTTTCAGATGCTTTGCTTCTACTAAATCTATGATCTCATCAAGTGGTTAAACTTTCTTTCAAAGGACCTGAGCTTTGATACCAATTGTTAGAAACACTGAGAGGGGGGGTGAATCAATGTTTGTCTATTAATTATAGTTTAGCAACTTTAAACTTGAATCAAATAGATAAAAAATGAAGCACAATGCATAACACAAGATATGATTATGGGGAAACTTTGATCAGAGGAAAACCCTGGTGGGAATAAGTACCCACAAATGATTGTACTAGTATAATGAACCTGTTAAAGTTCCTTTGCCCTGTTAGGAGAAATATTTATAATTCAAGTACAATGACCCTATTAAGAGTCTTTACAAAAACCCTATTAGAGGTGGTTGGCTCACTACTAGAGCTCACTGCTCAATAAGATGAAGGCTACAACCTTCTAATAACTAATATACACTATATAAAAAATGAACTGCTATAATGACATTGTTGTCTAATCAGTTCTATTTATGCACTGATGCTTTAATCTCTTATAGACTTCTACTTCATATGGGTCTTCTCATATTGATCTCCTGAATATCTTCTCTTCTTCTTTTTCATTAACACTCTTAATACAAAAGTGCATGTCTTGTATATATACATGCCTAAATAGACACAACTAAAAACAAGACCTTAGTCAGCCCAAAAACAACATACACAACACTTCCAAACAAATTGGCTAGGTGCATAGGTGCATAGCCTTTACAAAAAAAAATATTATACGCTAATCTAGAAACTGAGGTTGGCTCCATACGCAATTTTCTAAACTATTAGTGCACTTAATCTTCCTGTAACTTCTCCATACTGTCATTCTATACCATGCGTGTATAGGATAAGCTAAAAAACATATCATAGAGCTTAAGTATGAATGCGCATATCCTGACTCAATCTTACGCATGTGTGTTGGTGCTCTGATTGACTGCATATCTTTTATTATATTTTGTCTTCTGTACTTAGCCATTTTTATCTTCCAAGTTTACTTGAAAAAACTTCATATGAATTTGTTTCCATAATGACAACACAAAATAAGTCATATACACCCTGAGTGTCAACTTGCCAACACTAACAAGTGTAGAAAATAGAATAAATCCTTGAGAAATATGGATTTAAAAATCCTTTGTAAATCTCTTAACCAAGTGCACACTAAACAGTGTTGCTAAAGCTCTTAACAAAATAGACCTTAACCTGTGTCTACATGATAGTCCTAACATGGTAGATCATCAGAAGTGATCAAAATTGTAAGTGTTAACCGACCCCTTCCATTCTATAGATAGTGAAGCTTTGTGGGTTTCATCCCCATTGCAGTTTTTACCTTCTAATAGGGTTTTCAATGTTACCAAATCTTGTGTCATATGTCAATACATTTCATGAATGTTTCTATGATTGTTTACATGTCAATTGAGATTATGATTTGATATAACATACACAAAGATAGAATAGCATATATGGTTGGTAATACAATTGATTACTAAATGGATTAAGGTTAAGTGATAAAAGTTTTAAGGTACTGATTCACTAGTCCCTTCTCAGTACACACCATTCTATTATTTCCAACAATTGCTATCAGAGCTAGAACTCTTATTTGGAAAAGTTTAAAGATTTAAGAGAAAAGATCATACAATGGAAAGGTACAAGCTAGACACAAGTATTGAGAATCAGAAGTTAGAGATACAGATCTTTTATAAACAATATAAAGAAGCTAAAATCAAGATGAGACAGCTACTGAATGAAAGAAAGATTATGGCATCTCGCTGTAATGAAACAAACTATCATGAAGGAGAGATACCTAATTTATTTGAGTCTTCAGGATCTACATCTTGCAATACATCATACACATCAGAAGGAAGCATTACAAGTCTAAATGAAATCAATCAACATTTGGCTGGACAAGTAAAATCACTGCAAATCGTTCAAGAGACATAGATAGTAAGAATGATTGAGGTTATGAATAATTTCAGACAAGCTGAGCAAGAAAAAACACTAGTAATTGATAATAAAAGGAAGATCATTGAAAAGCTACAAGAGAAAGAGTCATAAATACAAAGACTTATAGAACATCATCATGAGATCACCAATCAGATTATTCTTATGAGTCAGGAGGAAAACCAAATGAATATAGTATTGAATGGAAAGCTAGAAGCTATTGGTGAGCTAAGAGAAGAAAATGAAAGATTAAAACATGAAGTGAGAATTCAACAACAACACAATGACATGATCCTTTTGGAGAGGACTTCAGGTAGCTATGGGCACTAGACTCAACTTCAGTACAGCTTATCATCCTGAGACAGATGGATAGACCGAAAGGGTCAATCAAGTGTTAGAAGACATGCTTCACATGTATGTCATGGACCATCAGACCCAGTGGGAAGAATACCTTCACCTAGTAGAGTTTGCCTATAACAACGGGCACTAGACTTCCTTGGGTATGCCTCCCTACCAAGCTCTTTATGGTAGACCATGCAGGACCCCACTCAGTTGAGATAGGATCGAGGATAGAGTTTCCATTGGTCCTAAGCTAGTCAGGGATATGGAGCAGCAGGTGACCTTGATTAGGCAGCGACTTGAGGAAGCTCAAGATAGGCAGAAGAAGTATGCAGATGCATAGAGGATTGACCGAGCCTATCTAGTTGGAGACAGAGTCTTCTTGAGATTGTGACCACATAAGATTCCAATCCATTTTGGAAAGGGCTCTAAGCTAGCACCCTATTTTGTTGGACCTTTTGAGATCCTTGAGAGGATAGGACCAATTTCTTACCATTTAGCGTTGCCACCTATCCTGTCACGCATCCATGATGTGTTTCATGTTTCAGTTCTGAGGAAGTATGTATATGATGAGTCCCATGTGATAGATTGGGATGCTTTGTAGGTGGAGTCGGACGGACAGCTGGTATTGGAGCCAATTCGTATCTTGGCTCGGCAGACTTTGGGCCTTCGAGGTAGAGAGCTAGACCAGGTTAGGGTCCAGTGGGATTGCTATGATGAGGTTACAGCCTCTTGGGAGGACACAACATAGATGAGATCACAGTACCCTCACCTCTTTGATGAACTCCAGGAGGAAGTTCATGCCTAGAGGGGGTGGATGTGAGACCTACACTAGACTGTTATAGTTTACTATTTTGTTTCATGCTTTCATCAGTTTATGCTTTGACATACTTTGACTATCAGCGATACTTTTCATACTTTTGAGGATTGGCGGAATCCTATGTTATATATTCAGCACCTGATTTTGTAATCAGGGTACTTTTGAGATGTTTATGTTCTAATTTAGTTTCAGCTTATGTTGATGTGTTATATGGATCTATATGTATAAATGTAATATGATGGAAATGGTTTAGGAAACTGATGTTAGGATATTTCAGTTCTAAATGCAATGTGGTTTATATGCTTACATATATTATTGATGTTATGTTATGTTTCATATCGTGTTATGTTGGATCTACTGATGTGTGCATTGAGTGTGCAGGAATAGTTGACCATGGAACTAAATCGGGGACCCAGTACTGGAACCTATGTATATACCTGTGCTTACCAAGGTCCTATCTATATAAAGAGACATGGACCTCATTGTTATGTGTTTATTTCATAAACGTGGTTTTCATATATGTTATTAAATTAGTAAATGTTCATGTTATCAAGTCATGTCTAATATTTTAATTTAATGTGCCAAATTTGGCAAGTGTTGTAATTTATTATGGACATGGCTAGTAAAGGGAAACCAAGATAAGTCAAGGGTTAACTAAGGTCATCTTTGAGTAGTACCCATGCTTACCCCAGGGTTAGAAGTTTCTAGAATTTATTTGACTTAGAATTTCGTAGGTTAACTTCAGGGTAAGTTTTAGAGGGTCTTTTAGACTCCTAGAGGGTAACCGGGGTCAGTTTTAGTCACCCAAATTGGTACCCTATGGGTTAGGGGTCATTTTCTGTCATTAATGAGCCTCTAAACTCATTTATTACTCCCTTAAAGTGTCATTTTCATCTTTGAGCGAATTTGAAAGAGGAGTGTGACTTTGGTTAACCTCACTCTCTCTTCTACCCATGTTTCATTTGACTTTACCTTTGGAGGGTTAGGAAGTGGTTTGGTTAAGGTTTGGTTAGAGTTACTTCACCCTTGGGTTAAACCTTGCTCATGTTGGAGGTTTGCCTATTTAGGAAAGTTTTTAGGATGAGTTGAGTGTTCACCCACTCTCTACCCTTAGAGATAGAATCCAGTTTGAAGGAGCCTTTGGAGAAGGAAGCTTAGGAAGGATAGCTCAACACCATTCCTCTTTATACCATTGCTTGGATCAAGGTTGGAATTATTTTAAAGTTTTTGTTAATGTTATTTATGTTTTTGAGCTCAAGGACTCCATTAATAGAGTTTTATGGTTTTCTTGAAGCTTATATTTTGTTGGAAATTTTCTTTTTGTTTCTCAATGTGTTTACTATGTGTTGGATTTTTGAATGGGTCTTCAAGGTACACTCACCCTTGGGAGGGAAGAGTAGCCTTGGAGGGGTAGTGGAAATGATTCCTGTTAATTGTAGAGTCTCCCATGTGTAGAGGGATAAATGTGGGGTAACATGATACCAATGAAGCCAAGATGGGCCTTAGGGCATTTAGGAGGTATAAGGAGGTTATTCCAGATAGCATCTTGTAAAGATGGTTCTTAGCAAGTCCATGTGAGGCTTGTATCTTTTATTGTGATCTTGGCTTTCTCCTTCAGTGAGGTCTACCACTACCCCTATTTCTGGAATGTCTCTTAGAGATATCTCCGCTTGTTCAATCCTATGTTGGGAAGGTTTTCTTGTATTTGAGTCTCTCTCTTCTTCCTGTCTGTTGGATGTTTATGTTTGTGACCCATTCCAGATTGGATCCCGAAGCTCAGGGGTGGCCTTGTAAAGGCCTAGGTTGGGAGGTGAGCCTCCATGGTCAACCTCATTCTACCTTGTTTCCAGGTACCTGATGGAAATCGAAGATGCATGATACCCTTTGATGGAAGATGAGAACCACTGTAAAAAAGATCGTTTGTACCTTTGATATTTATGAATTTTCATTATTTCAAGTTGTATTACGACCAATAGTGGTATTTTAATCCTTCATTATTTTCTTGTAACCTATACTTGTAAATGCAAAGATTTAGTTGATTTACGATATCTAAATTGTATAATATTTCTCTTTCTATGAAGATTTTATGTGAAAATCAATTATTATGATCTTATGCATTGGATTATTATTTTTCTTAGTAAAATTTTGAGTAATTTTTGAAAAAAAAAGGGCTCAAATTTTAAACTTTCTTCCACCAAAAGGTGGAGTACGAATTATAGAGCGTGCCCATGTTGTTTTTTTAAAAAAAAATTATTTGTATATGGCCGCTGTTTGGTAATATACAGTCTTTTTTTTCACCAAAAATATTAAATTTAAATTAAAAAAAAAAAAACCCATTTATATATTAATAAATTAATAGTAGTAACCCCTTTTGTTTAAAAAAAAATTATAAAATGTTTTTGTTTAGGGGCGGGCACTTTTGTTTAGAAGGGGATTAAAAAAAAGAATAAAGCAAATAACGTTGGGGAGGGCCGAAACCCCCCCAACCCGTCGGGTGCACGCTGTGTTTTGCATGGGGGATGTGCGGCCGCGGGCCACCCACTGTGTATACATAGTGGGGGTGGCACCGCCGACCGGCGTCGGCCGCCCCACTACCTTCCCCCCCCCCGTGTTTGTGAATGGTAACGTCGCGGGCGGTGGTGCCGCCGGTTGCAGCCACCACCGCTTCGCCCCTTTCTCCCCCTGCCGCCGTTGGTTTTGGTGTCCACGCCACCATCTCAAAATCCCTCGGCCGCCTCTCCAAACCCTCCCATTTTAAATCACATTTTTTTTCTTTATGTGTTAAGTCAATCCTTTTCTTTTTAAAAGTATTTGAGTATGGCTTTTTTTTTGTGAACATTAAATTTTAGATTTGTTTTAGATGTTTAAAATTAGAATTAATAAAATGATATTTTAAGATTAGAGTTGATTAAGTTATTTTTTAAAAATTAGAATTTCTTTTATTTAATAATTGGTTAGTTTACATATATGAATGTTATGGTGGTAGTTAAATCATTTCATTGATTTCATTTAGCATAGTTTTAGTTTAAGATGAGTTATGTCATCTAGAATATTTATTTAATTTAAATGTTTAAAGTAATGTTTTATTTTTAAAGATTATGGCATATATAGGTATATGTGTGGATATTAAATTATGGTTTAAAGTAGATTATTTTTTTATTGTGTTGTAATTAATTCATAGATTTCTTTTAATAGCTAATGTTTATTTAGTTTCAGTCGTCAATGGAAGGAATTTTGTTAAGATTAGAATTAGTTTAAATTACGTGATTTAATTTGTAATCAATTTAATCTAGTTAACGTTCTCTAGTTTTGGGGGTCATTTCAACCCCTTCAGCTTCGCGATATACGTCTTTCAAGGGCATTATCGCTACCTTTGACCATTTTCATGCACGGTTGACTTTCGATCAATGGTCGTCAAACTTTGCCTGATAGTCTCGTTATTAGAACCCAGTACTCCTTGCGGCCTCTAGAACCTTAGATTTCAATTTCATGCCTTTTGGAGATAGTTGACTTTTTGGTCAACATGGGTTGAATTTTTGGTCAACTATCTCGATTTGTGCACTTTTGGCTTCTCTAAAGCTTAGTGGGCGCTAGAGACCCTCCCTCACATATTTCAGGGCACGGTTGACTTTTAGTCAACCTTAGTTGACTTTTAGTCAAGTGTCTCATTTTGCGTGCGCGAGTCCTCCATAGGGTCTAGTGGACCCTAGTGAGTACCCTCCCCTTATTCTAGAGCTTAGTTGGCATTTGGTCAACTCTAGTTGACTTCCAGTCAACTTCCTCGGTTTGTGTGCAGTTCCAGTTTGGAAATTTAGACATCCCTTAGGATAGTTGTGAAGGTTATTCCTCTCCTTGTGACCTATTCTGGTTATCATTTACCCCTTGCACCGTTTTGCGTGCACATGTTACCCTTATGTTTGTTTGGGTATCCCGTTTTAATGCGTTATTTAAAAAATTTTGTTCATGTGTTTTTGCCCAACTTTTGGGCATGATAGTTTGTAGGAGCAAAATAAAAGGTATTCCTAAATCCACACCTTCATTCATAGGAAATTGTTATAAATGTAACAAGAAAGGACATAAAGCATATGAATGTAAATATGAGGTGAAAAAACCAAAGAAGGAAACTTACATAGACAAATACTTTCCTAATTGAAAAATGCATGGGCACACATCTTGTTGACACCTAAATTTGCAAGCTCAAATTTAACAGGGAAGTATTTTTTACTGATATATCATTTTTTCTTATCTTTCATTTGATAATTTATATTATTATTATTATTACTTGAAATTCTAATGATTGTTCTATGTATACCATTTTCAAGTGTAAACACCTATTATGTTACATGGAAAAATCAAATATTTTATTGTCATAAATTGCTTCTATATTTCCAAAAGTGAGAAATGATTTGAAATAAGATATTTTTAAAAAATATATAAAATAAAATGTAGTTAGGCAAAAGGGTGGTGATTGGGAGTTGAACACTCGACCTCTCAAGCCAACCATTTTTCCTACCTAGCTACCCCTCCCCCCTCTAACCAATTAGTCTAAATGTTTTCTTCGAGTTACATGTTAGAGGGAATCATATTATCTCATTTCTATTTTATACTTGTTACTAAAAGTTTTTCACACGAATATGTTTTCTGTATTTTAGCTTTATCCTAACTTGCCCTAAATTACTAATGTGAAATATCATATTAGGGTAAGTAAATATAGTTGAGCATTTTTTGGAAATATATGTTTCACCTTATATACTTATTTAAAATATTTACTAGGTGATTTAAATACATATGCTCCTCTTATTATGTTTTAAATTTATTTTATAGAGATGCATAATTGGGGTTTTATTTTA
>MU226429.1:3568405-3587439 GCA_018584345.1 Thuja plicata
TAACCATTGTATCAGTTAAAATCCTTTAACAAGGTTGACCTAACAGTCATTTGTATAAATCCTCTAACAAGGTGACATTCAGGTGGAATGTTCTAAGTCCTCTAACAAGGCCACTCCTGGCAGGGTGATTTAAATCCTTTAACCAGGTCACACCTAACAGTGTGTTATTGTAACCTTTAACAGGGTTGGCTCCTCACAGAGCTCACTTCAGAAGAGTGAAACCTGGTAGCATATTACTGGTGGTTTTTCCCATATTGGGTTTCCATGTTAAATACCTGTGTCAACTTGTGTGAATGCTTATGGTTTATTTTACTTTTATGTTTCTACAAGCTAATTACATTAGACAATAAACTACATGATTAAAGTTGTTGACATATGCTACTACTACTGAGTAGATAAAAAATATAGAAAGTTTTATTTTCTACATCTAGACCTGAGGATAACTGATTCACCCCTCCTCTCTCAATTATTCTAAATTCATTCTAACAATTGGTATGAGAGCTCTGGTCTCCTGAAAATATTTTGAAGGTACTTGGAGCGAAAAGATCAAGATGTATAAAAAGGAGGTTCCGAAGATGAACAAAGATAACTTCCCTGCATTGCAAATTTTGATGAAACTGCATCTGGCTGGTATTGGAGATGATGCTAAGTGACTTATTGAAAATGACTATGTCACCTACTACTCCTCTCACAACTACACAACTAAGAGAAAAGAAAGAGCACAATCAAGCAATGTTGGAGATTGCATCCTCATTGAGTTAGTCAGAGTTTGATGATATAAAGAGCTACACAAATGCAAAGCAGATGTGGGATAAAGTAGAAACTATCTATGGTGGAGACACAAATGTGCTGAGAGCTAAATCAGAAAGTCTAAGAGGTAAGTTTGATGAGATGAAAATGCAAGAAGGTGAAAATGTTAATCAGTATTATGGTAGAGTAAAATAAGTTGTAAATGTCATTAGAGGAGCTAATAGGACAATAGATGAGAACACTATTATGAGAAAGGTACTGAGAACTTTACTTCCTGTATATGCTATTAGAGTTTCTACAATTCAAGAACTGAGATGTACTCCTAACAATAATCTGAATCTGGAAAATCTGATAGGCAGACTCATTGCATTTGAAATGTCAAATTATGATAACTATAATCTACAAGGTATTGATTATGCTTTTAGATCTCAATTGGTACTCAATAAATCTAAGAAAGGAAAGAAACATGTGAACAGTGATAGTGACACTACTAATGATGATCTTGAAGAACTTGAAGCACTAATGGCAAAAAGTTTGTCCAAAGGAAAATGAAAATACAGAGGTAAACTTCCTATAATTTTTTTTTCATGCAATAAAGTTGGTCATATAGCTGCTAGACGTTCTGATAAGAATGAAAAAGATGAAAGAAAGGATAAAAAATACAAACAATACAAAGATAGAAAGGATGACCGAGACTTCCAGAAATATAAGGATTACAAAGACAAAGGTAAGAAATATTTTTATATTGCTGAAGAAACTTCTGACAATGATACTAAAAATTTTGATGACAATGATATAGAAGTTGTTTATGTTGCAATGAAAGAATATTCTGATGGTGATGAGAAAACTGCATTAATTTCTTATAAAATTAAAGGTGATCGTTGGATCATTGACATTGGTTGTTCCCATCATATGACTGGTGACAAGGATATGTTTGAAACCTTAAACCAATGTAAAGGAGGATATGTAAAATTTGGTAATGATGCACCATGTCTTTTCAAAGGTAAAGGATTGATTAACTTGACTGACAAAATTAGATGTGATAATGTGTATTGGGTTGATGACCTTAATTAAAATTTGCCGAGTGTTGCACAGCTGAACACTTCTAGTTGTAGAGTTGAGTTCCATCACATAAAAGAAAAGATCTATGACTCTATTGGAGAACTAGTTGGAAGTGGTGATCAAACTAAAGGTAACTTGTTCTATCTGGATTTATCTAAAGAAACATGTTTGTTTTCACAGTACAATGATGTTTGGTTATGGCATAAGAGGTTGTGTCATGTGAAATTTGATGACTTGGTAAGCATAAGTAAATTGAAAAGGGTTAGAGGGCTACCTAAGTTAAAGAAACCTGAGAATGCAATGTGCAAAAAATGTCAACTAGGAAAGATGAGTAAGTCTAGTTTCAAGAGTAAAACACATATTTCAGAGGAAATTATGGAATTAGTCCATAATGATCTCTGTGGTCCCATTGGAGAAAGAAGCTACTGTGGTGCTAGATACTTTATTCTATTTGTTGATGATTATTCAAGGATGATGACTGTAATGTTTCTCAAGGAAAAATCTGATGCATTCCAGTTATTTAAATGGTATTTAGCTAAAGTTGAAAAGGAAAGAGGCAAAAGTTTGAAATTCTTAAGATCTGACAGAGGTGGAGAGTTTATTTCTAATGAGTTCAATAGGTTCTGCAATGACTGAGGCATAAAGAGATAGATGTCCGCACCCAGGACACCTCCACAAAATGGTATTGTTGAATGCAGGAACAGATCTATCATGGACTGTGCAAGAACACTAATGATGGAGAAGAATGTTGAACATAAATACTAGAAAGAAGTTGTAAGTACTGCAATCTATACTCTAAATAGAGTACAAGTCAAGAAAGGTACAAATGCTACATCTTATGAACTTTGGTATGGTTATGCACCTAGTGTAAAGTACTTTAAAGTATTTGGAAGAAAATGTTTTATACTGAAAGACAACAAAAATGGAAAACTTGATGCTAAAGGTGAAGAAGGTATATTCCTTGGTTATTCAACAAAAAGCAAAGCATACAACTGTTTGAATTCTAATACTAACAAAATTGTGAAATGTGCAAATGTTAGAATTCATGAATTTGCAGAAAGGAATGAAGTTGAAAGTACACAAGAGCCTAAAAGCTACAAATCATTCGTATATCTAGATGAAGAAGATTCTAATACATTACCTGAGGCTACTATCAAGCAACAACATGCACCTGCCGAGTCACAGAGTGGATTTGTTGAGCAATAGGAAGTGAATGCCAAGCTATCTGATGGAGATGTCGAGTCTCAAAATCAACCAGAACTAAATACAAACAATGAACCTAAAGCAAGACCTGAGCCTACTCTAGAAAAATATGTGAGGAGACACCACAATCTTGATCAAATCATTGGATCAAAGGATTTTGTAGTTATGACACGAAGTAAGTTGAGATATGGCACATGTTTTTTATGTGAATTTGAGCCCAAAACAATGAAAGATGCTTTAGAAAATGAAGATTGGATACAGGAAATGAATGAGGAAATTGAACAAATTGAGAAAAACAAGACTTGGACACTTGTACCTAGGCCAAAGGATAAAAATGTAATTGGTACAAAGTGGGTATTTAGGAATAAACTGAATGAACATGGAGATGTGACAAGAAACAAAGCTAGACTGGTATGCAAGGGTTATGTATAGGAGGAAGGAATTGACTATGGTGAAACATTCACCCCAGTTGCAAGAATGGAAGGAGTTAGAACCTTACTTGCATATGCAGCCTATTAAGGATTCAAAGTTTATCAGATGGATGTAAAGTCTGCATTTCTCAATGGTATCTTGGAAGAAGAACTGTATATTGAGAAAGATGATATTTTTTTGTCCCAAACAAAAGGAATATGGTTTGCAGATTGCACAAAGAATTATATGGACTGAAGAAAGCACCAAGAGCATGGTATGAGAGATTGCACAATTATCTGATCAAGATTGGATTTGCAAGAACCAATGACAATAACATCCTATACTTGAAGACAGAGCAAAGAAAAGGTACATTATTAGCTGAAATTTTTGTAGATGACATCATATTTAGTGGACAAGATGTGTTATGCCAAACATTTGCAACAAAGATGCAAACTAAATTTGAGGTGCCTATGTTTGGTGAGATAAAATTCTTTTTTGGCTTGCAAATTTATCAAATGAAGAATGGTATCTATATCACTCAATCTAAATATATCAAGGAGATACTAAAAAATTTTGTAATTGAAGAGTCCAAACTAGTGAGTACACCCATGGCTACTAGACAGAAGCTGACAAAAGATGATGACACAAAAGAAGTGAACCAAACAATCTATAGATCAATGATTGGAAAACTATAGTATGTTGTACATAGTACACCTGACATTGCCCTAGATGTTGGAATTGTTGCAAGGTTTTTTTCTAACCCCAAGGAAACTCACATGATGGTAGTGGATTCTAATATATTTGAAAGGAACTGATGACTATGGTCTATACTACAAGAAGAATGACAAGTTTGAACTCAGAGTTTACACTAACTCTGATTGGGCTGGAAATGTTGATGATAGGGAAAGTACTACTGGTAGAGAATTTCTTTTAGGAAAAAGATTGATCTCATGGACAAGCAAGAAAAAAAATTGCACCTCACAATCTACAGCTGAAGCCGAGTATGTGGCAACAACAATCAACTGCTCTAGCATTGTGTGGTTGAAGATACTACTGAAAGGTATGAAGGAAGAAATCACTGAACTAGTTGTCATATATTGTGATAACATGAGTGCCATTAATATTTCTAAAAACCCTATTATGCACTCAAAGACAAAGCACATAGCTAACAAGTATCATTACTTGAGGGAGCTAGTTCAGAATAAAGAAGTGAGACTGGATTATGTGAACACTAAAGAACAATTAGTAGACATATTCACAAAGGCAGTACCCAAGGATGCTCATGAGTATCTATGAGGTAAAATGGGGGTGATTCCCCTAACTAAGGCTAATTAAGTTTTGTATGGTACTATTGCCCCAAATAGTACATTTAGAATACTTGATACATTGATGCACAGTAAGTCACACTTTAGGATGCTGGCTAAAGTTATGAAGTTAGACAAGGATAGAAAAGAAGATTAGTCATAATCAAGATGATAGGATCAGCATGATACTGAAGATCTACATGATATAGATTTTGACGTCTTTGGCATTGTTGTCAAAGAGGGAGAGATTACCTAGAGGGAGAGATTACATAAAGGAAGAAGTATAAAGAGGGAAAGATTACCTATATAGAGGTAGAAGTTACTATTGAAAACAATTGAAGTGATTATCTACTCAAAGGGAGTCTACAGATGATAAGACATAGATGATTACAGTGTGATTACAGACACATAGGGAGAAATTTTTTACAGATGAGAATTAGAATGAAGCTAAAGAAATTAATGAAGATTTTTTCATATCAAGGAACACAAGAAACTTTTTGGATTGTATGGTAACTATGCTTGTTAAATCATTGTTTTAATATTTTGTGTTGCCATCAATGCCAAAGAGGGAGATTGTTGGAAAGTGACAATGCAAGCAATTATTATTTTGTCATTCATGTCAAACCTTAACTGGTGAGACTATTATTATCTATTTGAGTACCATATCTATTGTTGATGAAGAAGATTTAACAAGAAGACCAAGTGAATGGTTGAGTTAAGGAAAATAAAAGGGTACTTGATCAGTTGGCACTCTGGCAAAGCAATTAGTTGTTTATCTTTTAAAGACAGTTTTTTTGGCTATTTTATGCCGAGCAAGTTTGGCTTGTGCCGAGCAAAGTTGTTTGTGCCGAGAAAAGTTGTTTGTGACAAGTAAGTTTGTTCAGTGCCGAGCACTAGTGAAATTGTTGAGTGAAAATAGTGATGTTGGCCGACTTACAGTAATTGGTTTAATGATGAGATTTGAGATCTCTGGCCGACTTAGTTAATTTTATTGGGATATGTAAAGGTAATTAAAGATTGGTCCACATCAATTAATGTATGGGTAACCATAATTAAAGCTTGGTTTCAAGATTTAATTAGAGACTACTTTGGAGAAGTAAATGTAATGTAATGATGGAATGATCTGTTGGATCTGACCTAACCTAAGAACTACGATATTAATTAAGTGGAAAAGATTTATCTGACCTAGAAAAAGAGGTATATGATAACCTCAGGGGGTTATTCATTATGTGTGCAAGTGGATGTATGTATGCAAGAGGATTGCATAGTTGATTTACTGATTGGCATGACCTAGCAGAGAAGGCTGAATACAGAAGTAGAGAGATGCATGTGTGTTTTCTTGAAGGATTTCCAAGCAGACCAAAAGATTGAAATGATAATGTAGGCCATCCAGTAAGTTAGCATCAGAGTTGTAATTGGATCTGAATTTTCAAAGTAAGTTGTATGTATCAAATCACAACTACTGATTACTTTCTAACCATTGTATTAGTTAAAATCCTTTAACAAGGTTGACCTAACAGTCATTTGTATAAATCCTCTAACAAGGTGACATTCAGGTGGAATGTTCTAAGCCTTCTAACAAGGCCACTCCTGACAGGGTGATTTAAATCCTTTAACCAGGTCAAACCTAACAGTGTGTTATTGTAACCTTTAACAGGGTTGGCTCTTCACAGAGCTCACTTAAGAAGAGTGAAACTTGGTAGCATGTTACTGGTGGTTTTTCCCATATTGGGTTTCCACGTTAAATAATTGTGTCAACTTGTGTGAATGCTTATGGTTTGTTTTACTATTATGTTTCTACAAGTTAATTACATTAGACAGTAAACTGCATGATTAAATTTGTTGACATATGCTACTACTACCAAGTAGATCTAAAATATAGAAAGTTTTATTTTCTACATCTAGACCTGAGGATAACTGATTCACCCCTCCCCTCTTAGTTATTCTAAATTCATTCTAACAATTGGATCTATCTAAGATTCTACTTAAGTAGCTAGATGAAAATATGGGGACAATCAAGTCTACAAAGTCTAATTCATGTAAGTTTGGATCACTTTTAATGTGTACATTTTTCTATTTCCAGAACTTCTTTCCATCCATAGGTAATGTCAACTAAGATACTACCCAACCAGTGACTATTCAAATAGGTGAATTCATCAAGTCACTAGGCGACAACTTTGTATCAGTTATGGATGAATACTTCATTGGATTTAAGGAAAGAATGTAGAAAAGAATGAGGATTCCAGAAAAACTAGTAGAAAAGTATAAGACTGACATTTATTTTATGGTGGACATCAATTATACTTATATTAAGCCAACTATACTAAGGACAGCATGGTTAGCACCACTTGACTATGAGATCAACATAGATCAAGCCACCAATGCTATTAAAGCATTGATAAATTAACCATTGGGAAAGTCACAACCTAGGTTTGGAACCTATGAAAAAACCAAGGAAAGAATAAAAATAGGCTTCATTGTGAATAAATTTGATAGAAAGAAAGGGAAAATGTTCAAGACACTGAAGAAAAAGTTTTCAATAAATGATGAAGAGTCAAGAAAAAAGGAAGACACCGAGGGACAGTCACCTGTCGGTGAAGAAGAAGAATTGATTGACTCTGAATCTACAAAGTCTGATGCACCACCACCACTAGTAGAAAATAAATGAAGGACTATTTCTGCATCTAGGACCATAAGTTAGACAACAAAGGATGCAATCCCTTCACCAGTCAAGAAAGGACAAGTGAGGACATACAAAAGGAAGCCTCAAACAAGGAAAAGGGCACCAACAAAAAGAAGGAAGTTCATCAAAACCAAAGAATATTTAGAAGATACTAAAAAGGATGAAAAATATATTAAGAATAAGTTCCCTACCATAATTTATGAGCTATGTGCATTAATTATTAAGTCAGGTTCAATAACTGACCCCAAGATTAGAAAATGGCTAATTCTGGACCACGAGGATCAGAATAAGTTAGAGGAGGCAATCATTACAACAATGTGTGTATTCAAATATGTACCAATACAATTTGAAGGTAAGATGCCTAAAGAAATTCTATACAAAAGTTTGGCAAGGTGGACATATGCACTAAAGGAAGAAAAAAATAAGGGAAAGAGCCCTAGTTTCTGTTATGCCACCCAAATCTAAGATGGAAGAGATTGAAGAAATTATGAAGTTGCATTCCAAAAGGTTCTCACAAAAATTAAGAGTCTACACAGTACTATAGGGAAAACTTATTGATCTTGAAAGAAAAAGTGAGGATGAATGGAGGAAAACACTTGATGTACCTAAAAAGGACACAAGTCCTGAGCTATAATGATCTCATATTGACAAGCAACACAATGAAGAAGATCACGCTAAACTGAGCCCATAGCACATTATTATAAATGATGATGAGGATGTTAATGAATCAGCATTGAACACAACATCTAACAAAGATATGGATATTTCATATGAAAATTTCCCCAATAATACTATCATTGACATTACCAGAGAAGATCCTGTAGACGAGATAAGGAAAGATCAAGATGTCACTATTTCCCCAGACCAAACCAAGGAACAAGACACAAAAAAAAATGCTACACAAGTAAATATACCTGGCCAAATGACATTGTTAATATAGGCTATTAACATAATCTCACAAAAGGAAAACTCACCCGAGCCTGATGCAAGCATACCCAATGATAAGGGTGCTGAGGAAAAGAAAAACACATCTGATGAGCAGAATAAAGATGGAGACCAAAAGGAAAAAAAAGGAGAACAAAAATACAAAGGTGAAGAAGAGAAGAAAAGTGATACCACTCCTAAGAATACCGAAGGAGATACTATAGATAAGGAAATTTCTTATGTGGAGATGTCCACTCCCAACTGATAGGTGGACACTGAGCAACAAGATACAAGTTCACATACTCCAAAGCATTCACCAAGCATATTAGACCAAGCAAAGGAAATTTCTATGGCACTTCATATAGGTCCCTCCACAACTCTATCCCAGAAGAAGAAGAAAAAGAATAAGAATCTAGTTACATTGGATGAAATTATTGAGATACCAGCCTATGATCTAAGGACATTGGATCCAGAGGCACTAAAAAACTATGCAGAACTATGTAGAAGAAAAGATATCGAAGATAAGCTTAAGAAGGAAACAAAGGACACTCAGGTACTTGAGACAACAAGGGATGTTCTTCAACAGATAGTACCAGACACAGAAATTTATCAAAATACTTCAATCATTGATCAACTAGTCATTCTTACCAACACAATCCAATCATAGAATGTGGATGCAAAAAAGGCAATAGAAGAACAAGCCAAGCAAAAGTATCAATACAAATTAACCAAGAAAATATCCAAGAAGTAGCAGAGAACAAAGTGAAGTTGTCTAAACAAGTAAGTGAGTTAGAACCTATCATTTTAGAAGCCATAGCCTTAGTTTATAAGTTAAGAACATTAGAGAAATTCACTAAGGAGACTAGTGAAAATATTTCAAAAGTAGATGTAGATCTTAATTCTAGCACTCAAAGTCTCTCAATGACTGACAATGCAATTGAGTTGCATTATGGAAAGGTAATAGAAGTAAATAAGTTGAGACTTTAGGTACAAGAGGCAGAATTACAATTCAAAGATGAGGTAACCAAGCTACAAGCTCTACTACTACTACCCAATCTTACACTACTCTAGCAACATATGACCATGGCAAGTCAATTAATTGCCACCCCAGAGATGTCTGTCACTGACAACATGTATGATATGCATGCAAGGATCACATTGGAGAACATGGCTGTAGAAAACCTACAAGAGAAATGGGAGAAGATGATGGAGGAAATGAACAACTCTCATTCCTACATTTTTGACAAGTTTTAAGTCGATAAGTGGGAGATATTTTCCACAGAAAGTCAAATTGTGATATTGCTATTAGGATTAAACTATGTAATTTTTTGAGTCAAACTCATTGACCCATATTTCATGAGTAGTGGTTCACATGAATCCATCTCTCATGAGAATGAATAGAACACTTAGCACTCATTGGATCTAGGTGATGCTCACAGAGGTGAAGCACTAGGACTTCCCAGGAGGTCACCCATCCCAGTACTACTCTAGCTCAAGCATGCTTAACTACGGAGTTTCCTCCATAGTTAAACCCAATCTACTTGCAACCCCTTTTGAAAAACCTTCACCAAGTGTTGTGACTTATGAACCATTCATTAGAAAGCCCCTTAAGCTCATCAATTGATGAGCTTAAGGGGCTTTCTAATGAATGGTTCATAAGGCACTCCATAGTTAAGCACGCTCAAGCTAGAGTAGTACTGGGATGGGTGACCTCCTAGGAAGTCCTAGTGCTTCACCTCGGTGAGCATCACCTAACTCCAATGAGTGTTAAGTGTTCTATTCATTCTAATGAGAGATGGGTTCATGTGAACCACTACTCATGAAATATGGGTGATCGAGTTTGACTCAAAAAACTACATAGTTGAATCCTGATAGCAATATCACAAGTTCTAAGTCATTACACCTTTTCCCTTACTATCAAAAAAGGGGGAAAATGATCTATATAGGAGAAAATGATACAAAAGGGAAAATTATATGATAAAGATGATAAGGTGAAAAGGGAGAATAGTATATAGGTAGGTGTACATACATATAATTATACAATACCAACATATACATAGGGGAGCCATAATGAAAAGGTGAACACATGGTGTACATAACTAAACATTTTAGTATTTGCACATATCTTTTTTTGATACTAATATCAAAGGGGGAAATTGAAGACATATTTTTCCATTAGTATGAAAGGAAAAATAGTTTTCAAACCATCATTATCACCAAAACTGAAAGACAGGTTTAGTGCAACCTGAAAGAGGAACTCGATAAGTAGATTATAGTACAACCCAATAGAATAGGTGATAGAGGAACCTAATAGACCAAAGAGAAACTTGAGCACCAGTCTACTGAGAGACAGTTAGAATTTCAAGAATTATGGATCTTGTTGGAGATTTGATTCTGAGCAGTTGATTGATTGTATGTTTGTCATTGATGACAACATATAATACATAGTAGTAATTCTATATGTACTTATCAGAATGATGACATGAAGACTTGTGTGGTTAGATACATGTTTTTGACATGTTTATTATTTTATGTTCATACAAATAGATCTAGATATGATGTTTCAGTCAAGTTGTGTAATTATGTTATTGGCAGTTACAGTTCTGGAAGTGTATCTGTACAAAGCTGACGTATTTGACATGGTTCTTGAGTTGCACCTATCTTTAGGATCTATGTGAATATATTCATGGTTAGTTATTAGTTAACTATCTTTGGTTAAACATGCCTATCACATTATATCAAGATCATGTTGTTTGAGTTGATTTGGTGAAGCCAACTTAGTGAAGCGTCACGTCTGTTCAGTTTGAATTGTGTGGACTTAATATTTTTTGCATGCTTAGTTAGGCCAACTAAGATGTTGTTGAAGTGTTTCTAAGAGCCGTCGTGACCTTCTAATTTGGAGAAGATACTTATAGTAGTTCATTTGTGGATGCTAAGTGTGAATGATACAAAAGGAGACAGAAGATGGACAGAGCAGAATATCAGATGTGGTTCATTCATCAAGAGTCTATGTGAAGAAGAAGTGAAAGATTCTAATACACTAGAACTGATCAAGATAGCAGGTCTACTCTATATTTCATCATCAGATATAGTGCATATCTATTATATAGAAGGTTGTAGCCTTCACCATCAAGTAGTGAGCTTTTGGATAGTGAGTCCACCACCCCTAATAGGGTTATTTGTAAAAGACTCCTAACAGGGTCCGACCCTTAACCAGGTCACTATACTTATTGCATTGTAAAGTACAACTACTAACAGGGTTGAAATATCTTCTAACAGGGATTACTATAAACAAGTATAGTTCATTGTAGGTGCTAATTCCCACTGGGGTTTTTACCATTTGGTTTCCCTATAATCAAATTGTGTATTGTGTACTATGTTATCTGATTAAGCATTTACTTTGTTATATTCCAAAGTTAAGGAAATAAAAGAATTAAAGTTATTGATAGCTAATTCACCCCCCCTCTCACTTATCCCTTGGGACTATTCTAACAATTGGTATCAGAGCCAAGTGCCTTGGAGAAGAAGCCTATCAGCTTAAGGTAGATCAGATGTTTTACTTCAAAAAAGAAAGCCCTAAGTTTGATGGAGAAAATTACTTGGATTGGAAAAACAAAATGATAACACATCTGCAATGTGTTGGCTTTGAGATCTTTGAAATTGCTACACAAGAAGTTGTAATTCCATCTCTAAAAGACCTTACAAAGGATGATGCTACTAATAGACAAAAGGAAACATTTACATTGCTAAAGAAGCCCTAATCAGTGCCTTATCGGACAGTGAATTTTTTGAGATCAAGAAAATTGACAGAGCATATACCATATGGAAATATTTAGAAGATATGTTTGAAGGAGATATTCAAGAAAATAATGCATGTAGGAAGACATGGAAAAATAAATACAACAGTTTTGAGATGTTACCTGAAGAGAACATTAGAGCTTACAATCAAAGGATAAATGAAGCGGTCTCTGGAATCAGAAGTAATGGTGGAGAAATATCAGAAGAAGATATAATGGACAAGTTGCTAACTAATTTAACATCAGAATATGAAAACAAGATCAGTATTTTAGAGGAAACCATGCAATTCTCACAAGACTTCAAGAGAGAGACTTTGATCAGCAAAATCTCTGCATTTGAGAGATCAAGATTGAAGACTGAACCTAAAAGTGAAAAATCTTTCAAAGCCTCAGTCCATGGTAAGAAATCCTTACACATCTCCAGTCATAATGAGAAAGAAGAAGTTGATGAATAACTAGAAGAAATCATTGCTATGATTGCTAAAAGAGAAAAGAAAGGAAAAGGAAAATATGAAGGACAGCTTCCATTCAAATTCTTTTCATGTAACAAGATTGGTCACTTTGCATCTAAGTGTCCCACAACAGTCAAGAAGTTCAGATCTAATTACAAACCCAAATATAAGAAGGAATGTTATCATGCTAAAGAAGGTGTAACTAATGAAGATTCAGGAGAAGATGAAATTGGATTCGTTTCCCTTAGAGACATGGAAAGGTTTCTCGAGGTAATGGACACTGTAGATGAAAAAGAAGAATAAGAGTTAGCCTTAATTTCCAAAGCAGACATCATAACTGATTGGATCATTGATAGTGGATGCTCCCATCATATGACAGGTGAAAAAGATAGATTTTTTCATTTAGACAAATACAAAGGTGGTATGGTTAGATTTGGAGATAACACTCCTAAACCTATCATAGGCAGAGGTTCTATCACTTTGGATGGAAAGACCAAGACAAATGATGTTCTATATGTTGATGGATTACATCATAACTTACTAAGTGTTGGATAGCTACTTGACAAAGGTTATCATTTGGAGTTCAAAGACAATAAGTGCATCATTAACAACAAGGATGGAGACATGATTGCATCAGGCTCCAAAACAAAAGGTAATATTTTTAAGCTCAATTCTGATGTAAGTTGTTTTGTTGCAAAGGTGGATGACAGTTGGTTATGGCACAAGAGACTATGTCATATCAGTTTTGATAATATAGTAAAAATTAGTAATGTCAAGGCAGTTAGAGACCTACAAAGTATTGAAAGAATAGTTGACACAATATGTAGGGAATGTGTTATGGGTAAGCATATAAGGAGTTCTTTCAGAAGCAAGAAAAACTTAGGTAAAAAAAAATTGGACCTAGTGCATAACAATTTGTGTGGTCCTACCCAAACAAGATCATACTGTAGAGAAAGGTATTTCATTTTGTTTGTTGATGATTTTTCTAGAATGATGTGGGTTGCATTCTTAAAGGAGAAATCTGAAGCCTTTGAGAAGTTCAAAATATTAAAAGCTAAGGTTGAGAATGAATCGGGATTAAAACCAAAATGTCTGAGATCAGATAGAGGAGGAGAGTTCACCTCTAATCAATTTTATGACTATTGTGAAGAAAATGGAATTAAAAGACAATTGAGTGCACTTAGAACCCCTCAGTAGAATGGGATTGTAGAAATGAGGAAAGGATCATACTTGATACAACGTACACTATGATGATTGAAGGAAAAGTTGCACACACCTACTGGAGAGATGCAGTGAACACAACAATCTATACTATCAACAAAACTCAATTGAGGCCAGGTGCAAATAAGAAACCTTATGAACTTTGGTTTGGTAATGTACCTACAGTAATGTATTTCAGAATCTTTGGCAGCAAGTGCTACATCAAGAGAGATGATGGTGTTGGTAAGTTTGATACTAGAAGTGATGAAGGTATTTTCCTTGGTTACTCTACAAAAAGCAAAGCATATAGATGCTTTAATCTGAGATTGAAAAAGATAATTGAAAGTACTCATGTAAAAATTGATGAGAATTTTATGGTTCAAGAATGATACTATGAATATGCACCTATGATTGAAGATGAACCCAGGCCTAGTAGAGAAGACACTGTTATTGAAGAAATGTTTGATTGCATTGATGTCTCATGCAATGAACCTGAATCGAGAAGAGAAGAATCACAAATTATAGAAGAAGAAGACACGCCTAAGGTTCTAAAATTCATGTCTAGATACCACTCTAAAGATGATATAATTAGAGATCAGAGTAGAAATGTTTTGATTATATCAAAAGTAAAAAGTCTGGCAATTGATGAAGAGGTATGTTTACTTTCATAGATTGAACCTTTAAGTGTTGAAGATTCTTGTAATGATTCTGATTAGAAGAATGCAATGAAAGAAGAATTAGATCAGATAATTAAAAATGATACATGGGAATTGGTCCCTAGACCCAATGATAAAAATGTGATTGGAACAAAGTGGGTATTCAGAAACAAGATGAATGAAGATGGTACAGTAGTTTGAAACAAAGCAAGATTGGTATGTAAAGGATATACGTAGAGAGAAGGAATAGACTACACTGATACATTTGACCCAGTGAGAAGACTGGAAGCCATTAAATTGTTTTTAGCATATGCAACATTCAAAGACTTTAAATTTTATCAAATGGATATCAAATCAGCTTTTCTAAATGGTGACTTGAATGAAGAAGTCTACATAGAACAACCTGAAGGATTTAATCTTTTAGATGAACCAGACATGATATGAAAATTGAAGAAATCACTCTATGGTCTTAAATAGGCCCCAAGAGCTTGGTATGAGAGACTTGATGGCTATCTTACCAAGATTGGATTCAAGAAAGGAGTAGGAGATTATAACCTATTCACAAGGGAGACACCTGATGGATTATTATTAGTTGCCATATTTGTTGATGACATTATCTTTGGAGGTAATTGTAACACCCCAAAATTGGCACCTAATAATCCTAATCAATTTTGGTGCATTCCTTCAATTTTCTCATCTTCGAAGTCCTATAGTACTAGGCAAATTATTCTTCTTATTGAATTTAATTGACTAAGTCTCAAATGTAGAAAACCCAAATTTGCATAAATCTGACATTATATTTAATTCCTAAATTCTCATATTTTATTAGCTAAAAAAAACCCTATGATTAATTGGTTTAATCCTAAAGTCTTAAGTGCTTTTAATTAAATAGATTCCACCCCCTCTGGCTAATATACATAAAAGGAATTGAAAGGTTATTTAAATTATTGGGTGAATTATCCTCAAAAAGGAATTCCATAATTCCATGTGAAAGGACACTCATGTGGCAATAATCCACTCTTTTATTTAAATAATCTTTGCATTTTTGTCTCAAAAGAGAATGAAGAGACAACTGTTTCTTTTCAAGAAACTCTTCACTCTCTTTCCATGGTTTTCTATAAATTGGACCTCACTTCTTCATTTAAGGGGATTATTTTGGAGAGAAACAAATTTATAGTCAATTTTGCATTTAATTTCTTTCATGCTTTTAAGTTTAAAATTGCATAATTAGGCTAGTTTCAATTGGAATTGAAGATATATTACTTTCATTTATGATTCATTTATATTTCTAACATTTCAATTTGATTCTTGCAAGCTTTCTAGATTAATGGTAATTCCTTTTCTAGTTAAATGCAATTTCCATTCTAGATTAAAAGCATTTGAATTCTAGATTAGGAGTATTTGGTTTTCATAGATTAAATGCAATTTGCTTCCATAGACTAGTTGAAATTCATTTCTAGATTAGTTGCAATTCACTTTCATAGATTAATTGCTTCTCCATTGGTAGATTAATTACATCTCTTTTCGTAGACTAGTTGCAGTCTCATTCATAGAATAAATGGCAATTTCATCTTTCCTCACATTCTAGAAATCCTCCATGTTAGCAATGGTCAAGTTTTTGGCTCTCGTTCTGAGGGTAAAATAGACATCCACAACTAATTAGGAGGCAGAAAGTCATATCAATTGAATTTGAAGGATAAACAATTCATGTTTATCTTTGTAAATTGAACAATTGAGTAAATACTATGCTGGGTTTGTGCATGATTTAGAGGTCACATTCAAGCACACACATTTTTGCACCCACCGTGGGGCAAAAACAATGATTTTTGGCCTCATTTTTGAACTTTTTGACTGTGTTTTTGGAGCTCTATCGTACGTCCGTTTAACACTAGTACGAAGTCTCACGCGAAGTTTTTTCGTCGAGCCGCATGAATTTTTTCTCTTTGTAGCACTCTGTCATGAGAAAACAGAAAACTTGCGTGCATCGAAGTACTTTCTCACACACGTCGAAGCACTTGTTCGCGTGAACTTTGATAGACAGGCATTTAAATTTTAGAATTTTTAATCTGCTATTTCTCTGTTCTGACATCTATTTTCTACACTGATTTTTCTATTTTTGATTTTCTATTGCAGCATAATAGTGGTTTGGTGGTTCTCTTGTCAAAGATCAAAACTTTCTAATAGTTTACTTGCAGGACAATAGTCAAAGGCATAATTAAAATTTCATGTTTGTTTACTGTTTTTCATTCACATAGTCTAAATAGGGCTTTGTTAAAATTTCATAAGGATCCCGATAGCAAAGTAGGGAAATAGGCTCTTCATTACATGGAAGTGATGCCCATGGATGAAACTGAGACCCGGATGTTGCTAGCATGATGGATACTTGGGGAAGAAAAGCAAGATAGTGAATATTTAGCACTTCTACTTGTTAGGGGATTATGCTCTTCTCTCTTTGAGAGAATCATAAACTGAAATATTTGTGGACTTGGTGGAGTGAAACTATCTCAGTGATGAATATGCTTGATGTGTTTGGGTGAGGTGCAAAGGTAGATAAGTATGCTCTTCTCTCATTGAGAGAATCAGAAAATCAAACACTTGAATCTGAACCAAGTTGAGTCACCTTTAGAGGGCCTGCCAGAAGTTGAACCTCCAGGAATGACCCAAGTGAGTACACACCTTTCATCGGTGATTCCACCTCACTCTAATAAAGTCTTCTTTATTGTAGTCTAAAGACTCCAAAGCCATAGTAACTTCTTTCTCATTGATTTCGACTATCATCATGAGAAAGCCTTGTTTGTCATACTGAGCGGTGCCGCTCCCAGCCTTTCTTGCAAGGGTGTGTGACTTACAAGTGTTGGTGTGGTTATGAGGCCCCAACTCTGTATCAGAGGCACCAGAGGTTATTGTGAATGGAAGCCTATTAAAACACTCTCTTAGTTAGATGCCTACCCAGTTCACCTCTGAAAGGAGATATAATCTGTGTGCAGGGAGAGGGAATAATCTCTCCCCTAGATTCTTGACATAGGTATGCACCTAGATGTTTGAAGTGGTATATGACACTGGCCCCTGTTTAAGGGTAACCTTCGAACATATATACTTAGTCCTTGGGAACACCAAAAACACAGGCACTCTTTTGAGGGTGACACTGTTGTGTGAGGTGCATGCATATGCATAAGACAACGGGGCATAGATTTTGTGAGGCCTCACCCCGACCCATCATAGCTTTACTATTTGATCACACTTTGACACTTTATGTTTTGATACATTGATACACTTTTTGTTATCCCGACAGAGACTCATGATATTATGTTATGATGATGATTATATTGTGTGGATTAGATTTTGATATGGGTTAGACCTAGAATAGGTGGTTGATTTTGGTTTATATATGTTTAGATCAGTAAATTGATGAGAAGACTGAATTATGACTAGACTTGACTATTTGATGGATGTTATGTCATGGTGATTAAGGAATTCTTATATTTTAAACATTTATGTATGAAAATTTCAATTAGAGGCTTAATTATGCTTATAGGTTAATGTTGCAAATTATAATTTGGAAATATATATTGCATGTAATTTTATCATCTTGGACTACTGATGCTTGAAGTTTAGTGTGCAGGAATGGGAACCATGGAATTTTTCAGAGAACCAAGGCTAAACACATGTGAATTGAGTAAGCCAAGGTTTAATCCAATAAAGGGTTGAAACCTCATTGTAATGTGACCCTTGTTGTAAATATAATTTGAATGTGTGCTAATAGTTTAAATTTATGTTATTGTTTGCACATGTCATTGTGAATGTGATGTATACTTTGTTTGTGTCACTTGACACTTGTGTTGTCCATGTGGGTAGTGACATGTCATTTAGGGCTTGGGCAAGAATCACTTAACCTTATGACATTATATTAATCACTTTCATATAGATGCCTTGTAGGGATTCTATCATGTTGAAACTCGGATTTGAACCTTAGGGGTACTTTGGAGGGATTAAAAGTGACCCTAGAGTGTATTTTTGACCAAAATTAGTTAACCCTAAGTGGGTACCTTGGGTTAGGGTTAGTTTTCACCTATGTGAGAAACCTAGGTCACCATTATGACTCTCTAAAATGCCCACTTTCAAAAGTGGCGAAAATAGAGATGGTCTTATGAACCTAACTTGTCCCACACTTCTTGCTAACCTCACAATTATGAGGGGAGAAAAAAAGGCTAGTTGTCATATCTCATGATTGCTAGCTCTTGAGTACACCTTGGGAGGTCTTTTTAGAGGGATTTGGGAGACTTAGTGGGTGTTCACCCACTCTCTAATTTTAGAGACAATTAGGGTTGGATTGAGGAAGGATAATGGGATTTATCTCTTCTCAAAATTAATTTTCATAACACTTGTGAAGGTTGGTTACTCATTTTCATGGAAGTTTTCTTATTTGATCCATTAGATTAGCATTTTGTTCTTTCTCTCTCTTGCCTATGTAAAATGTTGTTTGTATCATTTTTTTGTATGGGATGGGATTTGGGTTTTGAATTCATGTTTATGGTTTTATTTTTTCTTGAATGAGGGAGTTCTTGTTCATGGGAGTGAGGCATTACTCACCC
>MU226429.1:3589322-3603447 GCA_018584345.1 Thuja plicata
ATGATGTTAGTAGGGTAGGAAATCAGATTTGATTTTAGCTATTGGATTTCAATTAATAGTTGATTGATATAGTGAAATTGTTATTCAATCTTAATCTTGTCAATATCTAAATGTCTAATGTTAACTGAAATTAAGCTTGGATGGGTTAAGTTGCAATCTAGGTTTAAGGTTCAGTAAGGGAAACCCAGATCAACATATGTTCCTGAACCACTAACTACCATCATAATTCTAAGAAAGGAATCAGAGTTAGATAAACCTGAGTTGAGAATTCAGATAACCCGTGGAACAAGTTGATGCCTGAGTTTGCATCTGTTTGTGGCTTTACCCTTAATCAGTCTGCGCTTATACCTTGAAATTTGAAGGTTAACTTTACATTGCTTTATCTTTCCAACCCTACCTCTGTTAGTTGTGCATTCTTAGGTGCTTAAAAAAAAAAAAAAAAAATTGTGTGTGTGTTTTTCCCTAGTTTTGGGCATGACAGATTTTGTCTTCTCAACCAATTTTTTTTTAAGGATAACTGAGTGTCTATTTTAGAGTCTTAAATTATCTGTACTATCATTAAACAAAGACTCCCATGTTTCTACCAAGTTTCTTTGTCCTTGGTGGAATTATTTATGACTACTATTTGCATCACTACTTGATTGAAACTTCATGTTTTTAAAGGAGTGCTTGTCACCTTGAAATAGAGATTGCTGATTTGTATCATCTTAAAACTATCCTAAACCTAGAAATCTTGTTAGAGAACAATTCTCACTATCTCAAAATCTGGTTTTTATCTTGAAAACTGAGTTTGTTTATCTGCCTCTTGTCTGGGATTTGATTGCTTGTTCCCTCATTGTCTGCAAACTAAAACTAGTTGTTTCAAGTTGCAAACTGACTGATTCATACTCAAACTTGTCTTGTCTCTTTGTCTCCGTCCTATTTTCTTGTGTTTTTTGTACCTTGCAACATGATAGTCATATCTCAGTTGTTCTAGCCATACCTCCGACGATTCATGCCGGGTGCATCTCACACCTTGGTTGTTCTAGCCTATTACCTTTTTTCTTCGATACCTTTAGAGACAGAGTTTTGAGTCAGATCTTAAGTTTCCTCTCGTATCAGCTTTGTCTATGCCTCTTACAACTAGGAGCGGTAATATTTTTCCCATACGTGGTTCTAGAGTAGGTATAGGTAAACCTTGCAATAAAGGAAAAGGTCATTCTAAACCCGTTATTCAAGTGGATAATCAAGAGGGATCATCATGTTCCTCTTCCCCGTTCAGTGTAGACCCGAGTCCGAATCCAAAGCTAGTGCTTCATTTATGTTCTAATCCATTATTTCAAGATCAGCGTAATCTATTTCTCTCAAGCCATCAAGGCTACAAGAAGTCATATGTTTGGGTCGATCCTATTAACGACCCTTGCTACCTTAGTGATCCATTCCAACATTTCAATCCTTTTGATTCATCAAAGAGCACATCGACTATGAGTCCTCATTCTCATACTGAAGGAGTGCACACGGAACAATCTCACATTAACAACATGTCATCTCCTTTTGATTACACACAAGGTCATGACCAATCTCAACATGAACAAGGTCATCAAGGAGAAGAGCACCACCAGGGTCAAGATCAAACTCAGAGAATTTATGAAATTCTTGGAAATGAAGATGACCCAATAACTCAAAAAATATAGACGCAACAAAGTCTAATAAAGCTCTTATATAAATGATGGAGATACTCCTTGTGGAAGACAAAGAAAAATACTTTCTATATTTAGTGAATCAAGGGGTCAAATTACCCACGAACTTCCAAGTGGAAACACTTATCGCTAAAGAAGAGGAAACTAAAACCTCCAAATTGCATAAGATAATTCAAGACATGCAAGGTCAAATCAGCCAAATTATGAAAGATAAGGACAAACCTACACAATAGTTCACAATGGAAAGTATATGTCCTTTTCCGTTTGATAGGAGCATTGTTATGCCACCTTTTCCCAAAGGTGTAGAGCTCCCAAAATACAATAAGTATCTAGGTACCACTGATCCCCAGGATCATTTAAGAGAATTTGGTGCCTTGTCGATGGATTTTATACATGATCAAACATATTTTATGTGGCTTTTTCCACAAAGTTTAGATGGACCCACTATGGAATGGTTCTCACGACTGCCCAGTGGCATCAAAATTTTTGACGAGATTGCTAATATTTTTATGCAAAATTATTCTCACAATATTCAACATCTTGTCAATATAAGGGATCTCTACAACCTTAAGCAAAAGCAAGGGGAACCATTCTTGATGTTTCTCCAGAGATGGAGACAACTTTGCACAAAGTACCCTCACAAAATACCTGAGTCTGAGAAACTTGATATATTCTTGGATAATCTCAACCCTGACTTCGGGTATCAAGTCCAACTTCAAGGTCCCCTTAACTTTGATAGTATGATAAAATACGCTGTGAGAATAGAAGCATTCATGGTTAAAAAAGGTGAATTGACCTTGTATAAAGATAACAAGAAAAATCCCTCATCTTCCAACAAAGACAAAGGGAAATTTTCCAACAAAAATAGAGATGTTGTGAATGATGGGGTGGTCAATAACATGAATTCAAATTCTTTGAAACCGGTCTTCAATCTCACCTTGGGTATACAAGCGACCAAAGCTATCAAAAAATCTGCAACCAATACTCAACAACCTTCTAAATTTTCTGGCAACAAACCTTGGGCAAAGTGACCCAAGCGTGAATTTACCTCTCTGGGAGAATCGCTTGATGTGGTTTTCAAAAATTTGATGCAAAATCAGATTCTTTCTCCTTTGGAGAAACATCTATACGATCCACAACCAAGAACTCATTGGTGGAATGAGAATGCTTACTATGATTACCATCAAAACAAAGGTCACAAGACTGCTACCTATCTCCAATTATGACATAAAGTTCAAGATTTGATCGATAACCAGGTTATCATTATGGAGAATCATAACAAGAATTTGGATCATCAAGCATTCAAAGACCCCTTTCCTCATCATGAGAAAGGTGAATCCTCCAACGCTCAGAATAATAATGCCAAAGTTAATTACGCAAATACCACTTACGATAATGTGATCAACATGATTAAATCAATGGAAGTGGAATATTGCAATATGTTTACTAGCAAGGGAAGTGGGAATGTTTCTAAACCTAGAACCCCATTTTTCTTTAGATGCCCTGCATCTCGATTATCTAAATCTGAAACATCTCGAGATTATGCGAATGTTGTTACTAGGTCTAACGCTAGAATCTCTATTAAGGGTCCTAACCCTCCTGCTGCTACGTCTGCGCCAAAAAAAATTGTGGATAAGACTGTTGTTGGTTCTACCAACAAAACCATGAAGGCAGTCCCTACACCTCCTACTGCTGGTTATAGCATTCTTGACCAGCTTCAAAGGACCAATGCTCAGATAACTATTTTTGAGCTAATGAAAATCTTGCCTGCTCATAGGCAAATTCTGGACAAAGCTCTCATTGAAGCTAATGTCCCCAAATATATCAACCTGGATCAATTTCAATCCATGGTGGGTCAGTTTCAATATTTGCACCACTCATTTTCTTTCTCAACTAGGTTATGGTGAGGATCGCATAGATTCCTGCAAGAGAATTACCATAAAATATTATGATGAGGAAGAGAGAACATCTAAAGGTCTAGTTGTGCTACCCATTTGGGTCGGCCCAGTTGAAAGAGATGTCATATGTCAGGTACTAGACCTTCCTCTTGCATATAATATTTTTCTAGGAAGATCATGGATCCATGAGATGCAAGCGGTCCCTTCTACATACCATTAGTGTATCAAGTTTTCTTGTCAAGGTGCAGAGGTGACCATTCTTGCTAGCATGGGTTCTTCTTGTAATGCTCTCTCTCAATCAGCTGACAGTTTTGTTCCAACTAATAAAGAATACACAGAACTCTAGGATGCCAAGCTCAAAGACATTGAATAGACACTAAAAATCACAGACATAGGCATGGGGGGATATCAAATGGAACCCATTCTATGATTAGCAGCTCTACCCCTGTCTCCTTGATCTTATGGGAGACCTTCTGAGCACAACAAATCTTCCACTACTCTTGAGATATTTTATGAGGGTACATTCATACAGTCTAATACACCATTGGAAGATGAGGATGAGGAAAGAGCTATCAAGGCTTGGCTTTGTAAAGGAAATAACACAACTCAACAAACTTCCCCGGCTCGTGAATTAAATCCTAATAGTGAGGGTCTTAAGATTATGAAACATTTTGGGTACAAAGGAAGTGGCCCGATAAGTGTGAATGGCAATGGGTTAGTGGAACCTATCTAAGCTATAGGTCAAAAGACAAAAGATACCATTGGTTTAGGTTTCAAAAATGTCTCATTTCATCTAGGGATCAATAAATTTGTGCCAAAAGTAGAGCCTACACTAGAACCTGAAGGAACAACTGCAGTCAACACTATACAAGATAGCTCGAATGAGAATTTCTTCCCTTAACCCATCTCTCCTGATCTGGCAGCATTCTTTGCTGAGCCAGATAATTTTGTTCCACGTACCTGTATAGCTGAAACTGATAGTAATTCTGATCAAACCACTCCATTTGAGACACTAACTTTTGAGAAATGGAAAGACTTACAAGATCCTAACTTCAAAGGAGAACAGTACATACCACCACACTTTCAAGAACAGTCGACACAAGAGAAAGCTAGTATTGCAAGAACTAAAAAACCTTCATGGTGCAAGCACCCAAGTCAGAGTTTAGATATAGACTCTCATGAGTATGAGTTTGATAGTTTATCAATAGGATCTTATGAAAGAATTCTCGATGTAAGTGAGGGGTCTAGTGAAAATCCTAATGAGTCCAAGTCTATAGGTGTTAACATGTATTCTAATTTGGTCATTAGGGATCAAAAGGATTCAAACACACCTTTGGACGAGATCGGTTTAGCTCTCAGCTTGCTAGTTAACACTTTCGATGACCATACTATGAATGCACTTGAACTTGTCACATCTCTTTCCCTCCAACATCCTAAATTAATAGACTGGAATTCCCCTTCTTCATCCAGTGAAGTCTTTACATTCGAGAATGATTACACTTTAGCCTGCTACCTTCACGCTATTAAGTCCATAATGTCCTCCACTAGTGAAGAAAGTGTCAACATGACCGAGGCTGACATCAAGTACCTTAGTCAGAAAATTAGAAGAAGAAAAAATAAGTGCTTTGATGGTGAAAACCACATTGTGGTAGTATTAGAGCCAAAAAAATTAAAAAGAAAAGACATATCTGAAGGTGAAAACCTCTCTAAGGAGCCTAAGGATGAGGTACTTGATGCACTTCTAAGTCACTTCCAGGAACACTCATTAGTGTTAATTGAACCAACTCAGCCAATAAATCTGGGAACAGAAGAGCATCCACATATCAGTCATGTGGCCAAGTCATTATCTACAGAGGAACTTAAGGAATTTATAGAATTTTTCCAAGAGAAAAGGATAAATTTTGCATGGATGTATTCTAACATGACAGGTGTGGATCCTGACCTCATCATGCATCACTTATCAATAGCACCAGGTGTGAAACCTGTCAAGCAAAAACTCAGAAAGATGCATCCGCATGTAGCTTTATTGATCAAGGAAGAATTGGAAAAACTTCTAAAAGCTGGGTTCATCCGAGTGATTGATTATGCATAGTGGATTTCTAATATAGTCCCAGTGACTAAACATGACAAATCTATTAGGGTCTGCACAGACTTTAGAGATTTAAATTTGGCATTTCCTAAAGATGATTTTCCACTTCCTAACATTGACATGATCATGGATATGACAATGGGATATGAGATGTATTCACTAATGGATGGCTTCTCTGACTATAATCAGATCAAAATTGTGCCAGAGGACCAAGAGAAAACCACTTTTACTTGTGCATGGGGTACATTCTATTGGAATGTTATGCCCTTTGGTTTAAAGAATGTTGGGGCTACTTATCAAAGAGCTGTTACTACAATATTTCATGACATGATGCATAAGACAATGGAGGACTACGTGGATGACACACTTGCCAAAAGTATGGATAGAAAGACACATCTCACTGATCTAGGTCCTATACTATATCATATGGAGAAATTTAAGTTGCGTCTAAACCCTAAGAAATGTGCATTTGGGGTTACTTCAGGAAAGTTACTTGGATATATCATTTCTATGAAAGGAATTGAGGTGGATCTGACAAAAGTACAAGCTATAATGGAAATGCCACCACCCCATAATATCAAAAAAATCAGAGGTCTCCAAGTTTAGCTCCAATCTATCAGATGGTTCATCTTGCAATTAGCTGACAAGTCATAACCTTTCACCATAACTCTGCATAAAGGTGTGACTTATAACTGGAACAAAGAATGTGAATAAGGGTTTCAAAATATTAAACAATATCTAGCCAATTTGTCCATACTAATGCCTCCTATTCAGGGGAAGCCTTTGATCTTATATATCTCAGCAACAGAAACATCCTTGGGTGCTCTCTTGGCCCAAGAAGATCCAAATCATAAAGAAAGAGCCATTTACTACATCAGCAGAACAGTGGTCTCTTACGAAATGAATTATTCAGTAATTGAGAAGGCTTGCTTAGCAGTAGTGTTTTCTTCCTAGAAGCTACGACACTACATGTTGGCTCACACTATGATGCTAATCACAAAGATTGATCCATTGAAATACTTACTTAGAAAAGCTACTCTCACAGGTAGACTAGCTAAATGGGTCACGCTCCTTAGTGAGTTTGATATTGTATATGTTGAGAGAAAAGCTATCAAAGGATAGGCGATTATGGATCAATTGGCTGAAGCACCTCATACAAATCACTATCATTAAAGATAGAATTCCCAGGTGAGTCCATTATGCTTCTCACACATAAGACAGGGGTCAAGAGATAGAATTTTGTTTATCACACCTCAGCGGTACTCCTTACCAAAGGCATACAAAATGATGTTTCCTTGTACCAATAATACTGCCAAGTATGAAGCTTTGATCAATGGACTCAAGATCGCTATTGAATGGTGAGTGGATGAACTAAAAGTCTTTGGAGACTCACAACTAGTTATCAATCAAGTCAACAACACTTATCAAACCAAAGATGAAAAGTTGGTACCCTATAAAAAGATGGTTTACATCCTTAAGAATTGCTTTGCACATGTCACTTTTTAGAAAATTCCCCAGGTGGATAATAAAGTGGCTGATGCTATGGCTACTCTAGCCTCTATGTTGCAAATACGAGAGAATGATTTCAGACACAAGTTCCTAGTAAAGACATTATGCTACCCTACCTATGACTCTCCTGACTCCCAGATGGTCTTTTCAGTAATTGGACATGATTCATCTCGCTACGAACACATCTACTCTTATCTTCATGACCAAACTATTCCTAACACATATACTAGAAATGAAAAATGCCATCTAATCTGTAGTGCTTCATGGTACGTCATCGTAGAAAATGACTTGTATAGATGGGGTCTAGACGGTACCCTCCTTAGGTGTCTCAAACCTGATGAGTCCAAATGCATGTTAGAAGAAGTAAATGAAGGCATTTGTGGTTCTCACTCAAATGGTCTGACACTGGCTCATAAGCTTATTAGAGTTGGTTATTATTGGCCTAATATGGAGAAGGAAGCTATGCAGTTTACCAAGTCTTGCAAGCAATGTCAACTCCATGGTAACTTGATTCATGCCCTAGCTAAGGAGCTCATTCCCTTTATCACCTTTTGGCCATTTCAACAGTGGGCTTTCAACTTAGTGGGTCAGATATATCCCTCTTCTTCAAGAGGACACAAGTACATCATCACTGCTATGGATTATTTTACTAAATGGGTTGAGGCAGTACCTCTCAGTGTAGCTGATGGTAAATCTGTAGCCATGTTTATCTTAAAATACATTATCTGTAGATATGGTGTACCCTCCTCTATTATCACTGACAATGGAGGAAAATTCAAGAATAAAGATCTGACAAATTTGTGCACTAAGTTGAATATTATTCAACAATGGTCATCTATTTACTATCCTCAAGGAAATGGACAGGCTGAAGCTTCCAATAAAACAATTCTCAAGATCTTGCACCGTACAGTACACAAGTCTGGATGGGATTGGCACCTCTAGATTAATCTGGCTTTATGGGCCTATCGCACCAGTATAAGAATTCTAACAGGGGCAACACCCTTTGCTTTAGTCTATGGTGTAGATGTTGTACTGCCTATTGAGGTTGAGATTCCTACCTTGTGAGTCTCTTTGAAAGGCCTCATTACAGATGATGACATTAGAATATCTCAACTTCAAGAGCTTGAGTTACTGGATGAATGTTAGAAGGTGGCATTTGATCATCTCAGAGCATATCAAAATAGGATATCAAAGAGCTATAACAAGAAGGTTAGACCAAGAGACTTCCAAACGTGTGATCTATCCTGAGAGAGAATCCTAAGAATCAGCAACAATAGACTCAGAAAGGGAAGCTTGAGATGAACTGGCTTGGTCCTTATATATTATTGCATTATTTGGGTCTGGCACTTATCAGCTCTCCACTACAGAAGGTGAACCACTCAAAGAGCCCATCAACACTCTTCACCTGAAGAAATTCTATAGTTGAGATATCTTCTGCATGCTCATGTACATACTTTATTTTTGAGAAAATCCTAAAAATTGTAAAATGTCCTAAAAAATGATCATCTTAGTAAAAACCTGGCAAATAGGTGCTTTGATGTATCTATTATCCTGGTGAAAAACCTGGTAAACAGGCATCTTGATAATGCCAAAAAAAAATAAAAAAATTAAAAAAAATTAAAAAAAAATCAAAAGAACAAAAAAATTGAAAAAATTGAAAATACAAAAAAAGAGAAAAAGAGAAAAATGTGCCATTGATGAAAACCTGGTAAACAGGTGTTATGGTAGAAAAAATAGAATTTCTGCCAAGATGGTGAAAACCTAGTAAATAGGTGCCTCTTGTTTCACAATACTTTATCTGTCGCAGTATATCTTGGCTTTCTCGCAGTTGCTCTTTCGCTTTCCTGCTTCAGTTTTCTTTAGTTCACTTTTCTGCTTTATTATGCTCATGCTTTTGCTTTCTATCATCTTCGAGATTTTGCTCGAACTCACATGGATTGAAACTGGTCATACTCGGGGGCATTTTCCTAGTCTAGGGGGCATTGTCTTATCTTTTTGCATCAGTCACCAGTGGTTCTCACTGAGTCTACATGCTGATGTTTCATGGCACTTCGTCTCTTCTTGAGACTCTCTTTCGCATCAGTCACTAGTGGATCTCACTGTGTCTTCTTGCTAATGCCTAGATCTTGTTATCAATCTTTATGCTTGAGAATCTCTTGCGACAGTCACCAGTGGTTCTCACTGAGTCTGCCTACTGTCACTACATTGCTGAGATCTCTCACATTATTTTTCTATTTATTTGTTCGGCTTCGATCCATTTTTTACTTGGGGGCATGGCTCCCCATTTTGATCATGCTTTGGTTTACACTTGAGTCAGTAATCTTGTCGAAGGACAACTCGCTACTGGCACAAACTGGTGTTTCTCAACACCTTAATCAAATAGTGTTTTTCAACACTCTCTTTGGACACATCTATGTTTTTCAACACATATTGGATATCTCACGACATAAACATCTCTCGATATCAATAAAACACATTGCACTCACAAGCACATTGGTATTTTTCAACACCTTAAACATAGACACATTTGTAAGCCTTGAAACATGCTGAGCTATGATTGAATCTTTTTTCAAAATGCTATCTGTTCTCATGGATTTCATTGATATTTTGTTTTATCTACTACTTGTTGGTGTGGTTTTCATGATCCGACAATGTCAAATAAACATGGTGTATGTGATAAGAGCTTCTGCATTAAGGTGGAAAATCCTCACATTCCTCGATCTTGTTTATTTGTACACCAAGGGGATGTCAGAATTATCTCCTTGACTGTTATTGTTGTGTTTGTTTACTTGTGAATTGTTACTATATCAAGCTGGAAATAATGTTGGGGTCACCTTGGCTTTTGTGCCTTGGTGCTTATGTTCATTTCCTATATTTTATCCGATGAAATTCATATTCATATTCTTATGGTTGCAGCGGCACCAGTAAGGATTGTATTGACTCTGATGATCCAAAAGCACCCGATGATGATAAATATGATGAGTCCAACAACCAAGTCCTAGGATTTCCTTTAGCTTAGGCTTGCATTTGCATTGTAGGCTTGCATTCACATTTTAGGCTTGTATCGTGGTAGTTTGGTGCGCTCTTCAGTTGTTTTCTCATTCAAAGGTCCTCATCTTTCATCATGGTTTCTTCCTGACTGCACAAGTGTCTGGTCCTCATTCTCTATCCTTGTTCGCATTCTTTTGGTTAGTACCTATTGTATATTACAAATATCCTATATGAGATGATTAGTACCATTACATTCATTGCATTACATTCATTTCCAAAAAAGTTCATTTTCATACATCAATAAAACATGTGCATAAACATTTGCATATTCATCTATTGCATACATTTCTAATCCATACATCTAAAATCATATAGGAAATCATCTCATAAAACATACACATTTAAAGCAATATATACACATGTACAATGATGCCAAAAATTGAGCTCATATATATATATATATATATATCAATCAGTCTGAATGTACAAGGGTGCTACTCGAGCACAATATGTCAAAATGGTGGTACAATATACATCACAATCTAACCACCTAGAGGAGGTGGAGGTGATGGCATACCCTACTACTGAGGAGGAGGTCCCACTAGAGGTGGTCCCGGTGGAGCAACCCAAGCACCAGTATACTCTGAAAAGGGTTGTATCTGATCCGCTGCGTCAGGCACTACAATAGTATACGCAGTATAATAGTAAGAAGCCTGGGTAGCTTCATATCTGGTCTCCAACTATGATCGAGCCAGTGAATCTTGCAACTCCTAAATATCCCAGTCTCACTCTGATATCTGTGTATCCCTGATGATCACCTACATGTGGACATCGTCACAATCCCTTTGAGTCTATTGGGCTCTCTCTCTGACTCTCCAGAGAGCCTCCTACAACTGTGCTACTTGTCTGCCTACTAGAGGATCAGTCAGAATAGCATTATCCATCACTATGTCATCTCCCTGCTCAACAGATCTATCCTGGCTGCCACTAGGCCCAACACCTGCATCTGATCCCATGGGTCTCATAGGAATATCTGTCTGAACTGTCCTTGGTCATACAACTCTCTCCTGTTGTTGTAGAGGTGGCTGCTATGGCTACTAATCCTATGGTTGTTGTCCTGGTGGAGGAACCTAATGTGCCTGCTACTAGGGTAGTGGCTGTACCACTTGAGGTATCTAACCCACTGGAGCTGTGAATCTTGGAAAGGGGTGAGCTAACATGTAGTCTCTGTATGCAGGTGTCATACCTACATTTGTCACCATGGCCATATAATCCCACCTGGCTAGTGGTACTCGGGCGTCTATCATGCTACGCCCCCTGTCAAGCAGTCCCTACCAGCCCTTCTTCGTCTCATAGAGGAATCGGGCATATGTAAAGTACTCTAGAGACACGTCCTGTGGCCTCCCAAACTGGTGCAATACATGTGTAAGAAAGAAGTGCTTGATGATAGTAATAGTATGTCCTATTAGAGGATGCAAGTAGAACATGTATGACAGCTCATGATGAGCATCATCCCAAACCTTAGTGGCTGCCCAAGGTTGCCATATGACTGCAGCCATATCATCAATTTGTGCTCTCCACTGATTATTCTTACCCAGCATGAGATAGGTCATCGAACTAGCATATCTATAAATGTACGGCTCTAATGGCTGGCATGTATCATGGAATATTGACCTACATACAAGAAGGTGCTCCTAGGCCCAGATCTGTAAAATGATAACTCCTCCTGCCATAGTACGGGCACCCTGATACATGATCTCATTCATCTCATGGTACATCTGCGTGAGCATGCACTCACCCCATCTAGAAGTAACTATAGGAACAACCAACATCTTTTGGAGCATAACACCCCAGCCGCACTCTAATCCATGCTGACCATAATTAGGAACTAGATGACAAAATAGAAACAGTGCTAATACGACTGCCAAGGGATAATCTTTGTCGTAATTGCATATCAACTCCTCCCATGAAATGGCCTGGTCCATCACCAAATCATCCTAAAAGATGGCTCTCAAATCTTGTGTATCATCTCTAGGCTGTGTGCAATACTCTACATGAGCTCCATGGAAAGGCATTCTCAAAATCCGGTATACATCCTCCAAAGTCACCGTCATCTCTCCCTATGGCAATTGAAAAGTGTTCATCTCTAAATGGAAATGCTCAACCAGGGCACCAAGTAATCTGTGATTCACCTGAATATTGGGTACATCATGCAGATATGTCAATCCCAACCTGTCAATATGGGCCCCATCAGCATCTGATAGTCTCTGTAATAACTCACCCATAATAGGATGATGAGATCTGAAACTGATGTCTGGGAGGTCAACCTGTAAAGCAAGTGAAAAAATTGGATCAGTACCTCAACAATGATCATTTTCATAGCAAAAGACAACAAATGCAGCTATGGACCTATTCTACACACAGTTTAAGATATGGCAACTAGTTGACTCTGTGACGCAAGAAAATGACAATTTTTTACTTTTGGCAAGGATTCAGATTCCTCATGGAAAAGGCGAACAGGGCCGACGTGAGGAAACTATTTCCTCGCACGAGATTGGGTGAGACAAGTTCTAAATAGCCCTAAAAACATGCTAATGCTAGAAATTGCTAAATGTTTTTCTGAAATACAAGATTAAGTTGCGATTACTCACAGGTGCGTCATACTCTGGTGGTCGGTTGTATCGTCGGGAGTGTTCAAATTGGTGAGAATGTATGGGAATGCTATCAATATCAGTTGGAGCCCTCACCATTGCTAAAGTCAAAGGTGAATAATGATTTGAAAATGACCCCTCCGGGCCTTATATAGCCTTTGACCTAATTTTTCAAAGTGCTCTATTTTCCGTGAAAGTTGCACCCTTGGCTAAATGGACCGTTCTAAATCCATTTTTGTGATCGAAATCAAAATCTAACACTCTTAAGTAGCTAAAAAATATATTTTAAAATTTTGGGACCAACACGATCGGACGCTTGTGTAGTCAATTTTTTGACGTTGCTTTCTTGTCAGGATTATCTCTTGTTATCATTTTCTCGGCTTCTACAATCTTTTCATCAAAGTCAACTCTAGTCAAATCTGGTCAACTATGGTCAAACCTAATCAACAAGACCTCTTGATCACTCTAAATAGATTCTGCCTTCTCTCTTATATCTTTGGATCTTTGATCTTATTTCTCTGTGATTTCTCGCTCTCATCATTGTGATGTGTCATCTTTTGATTTCGCTCATGAGGGGGCAAGATGATTGCATCATTGAATCTTTTCACATTACTCTTGAATCAATCTAATCTGAATTAAAAATCCCCATCGCTAGGAGCGTCTCATCACTTCAGGCATATTCAATTTTTCATAACTTATGGTCAAAATTGGATATTCTATGATCTTGAATCTCTAGGGGCATCTTGATGTCTCACATCTTGTCATCTATCTTTCTAGGTATCTGAGAAATCTAACTTAGATCCTCAAGGATCAAGCTTCATTCTAGAGATTATTCTTGAAATCTCATTGGGTATTGGGGAAATCTAACCCTAATTCCTGAAAGTTACGCTTCATTTTGAAGATGGCTCTCAAAAACTCTTTAGACCATTATCTAGGCAATCTAACCTAGATCTCGGAAGGCTAACCTTCATATTGGGGAAATCTAACCCTAATTCTAGAGATAGTCCTAGATAATCATCATCTATCAAAGGTCATTGGGGCAATTTAACCCCGATTCCAATCTTCTCTCAAATGATTCTACTTCTTAATTTGATCGGTGTCTTGGCAACCTAACCTAGACTTCTGAAATCTTTATCTTCACTTCAGACTGTTCTTTGAATCAATGTGCTGCTCTGTTAAAATAATAATAACAAAATATTGAGTTAGGAAATTGTTTAATCAATGAGAAAGGAAAAGAAGTGTTACCATGAATAATCACAAAAACTAGGAGCATTCACCAAGCACAATGAAACAAGGAGACAATATTTT